>CM055428.1:13794952-13861231 GCA_029228465.1 Salix viminalis | reverse complement strand
GTTCTCTTTCTTTTCCAGAATCTAAACTCCTTCGGTCGCGATCAAAAATCAAAGGTGAAATATAATTAACTGCTTTTCATGCAACCGAGTTTTGATGAGTCTTGGAGGTGGGGTTCACATGTTTCAAACTAGCTTATCATCGATTATCAAACACAATTTTCACAACTTTTTCTCAAACTCTGGTGCAACCTTAGTCCTAAACATCCTTTAAGATAACGGGCTGTGCAAGTTACCCTTGAAATTTTTTTAAATTATATTTTTTATAAAAAAATAATAAAAATTATATTATTTTAAAAAAATCACAAGATTAGTTGTTTTTCATGCAACCGAGTTTTGATGAGTCTTGGAGGGGGGGTCCATGTGTTTCAAACCAGCTTATAATCGATTACCAAACACAATTTCCACAATTTTTTCTTAAACTCTGGTGCAACCTCAATCCCAAACATCCTCTAAGATAACGAGTTGTGCAAGTTATTATTGAAATAATTTTAAATGATATTATTTATAAAAAATAATTAAAATTATATTATTTTAAAAAAATCAAATTAGGTAACTCCCACCCAAAATATTGGTGTATTTTATTTTATTTTTCTAGACGGCAGGTGGGTTTGTTTTTTTATGTGCTGTTCGGAATTAACATTAACAAAATCCAGCTAGAAGGGAAATTATTGCAGCTATAGAATTTGATGAAATTATTCTTGGCCTAAAAAAACCCAGCTATTATTAGATGTCACGTGATGTCACTTTGATATAATTGTTTTTAATAATTTATGTAGAGTTAGCTTGATAATTTCATAAAAATATTTATTTACACTGACAATGATACTAATATATTTTATTTTCTCATTAAACTTTTTATATTATCTACCTTTTCTATTTTTCTTAAAGAACAAAAAATCCTAATTATTCTTTTAGTTTAGAGATTTTATTATTTTTATTTTTCATATTATATTTTTAATTTCTTATTTAAAGGAAATTATTTTTTATTTTCTTATTCTATATTAAACCTTAAACTCAACCACAGTTTTAACCAAACACTTCAAAACTTATTTTGAACTGCAACTAAAATGTTTTTTATTAATCTATTTTTAAAAAATTTCAATCACAAAAATACAAAAATAAAAGTAATATCAAATATATCCTAAATAAATAGATGGAGGCGGACAATGTTTAAAAAATACTAATAATTACTTCACATAGTCAATCATTACCCACAGTGTAAAACACACACACACACACACAAAATAATTATAGGACAAGAGTCGCCAGACAACAGCTAAGGTTATATGGACCACGTTTAAAATGTTTAATGAGATGGGAGCAGTTCTCCTGCAGCTCATTAAACTTCCAGTTTCTTTAATGACAGTTTGGGAATGTGACTCTGATTATAGTTATTTTTTAAAGTTTTTTTTTGTTTAATATCAAAATAATATTTTTTATTTTTTAAAAATTATTAGCATATCAAAATGATCTAAAAATATCAAAAAATTTAATTTAATTTAAAATAATAAATAAATAAATCAATTTTTTTCATAAACACTTTCTAACATCACTCTCAAACACTCCCTTAGTTTGCTAGAAGATGTACTACACGTGTACATTAAGATTAGGCTTGTCCTCAAGGGGTATAACGTGGTGACAAAAGATTTGAGATTCGCATAGCAGGTCTCGAATTCGAGTCAGAACATGTATTTTTGTAAGAGCCTGGAATAACGGAAATTTTGCTCATTTACCTAGATTCACAAAGTGTATTTTTCAAGGATGATTTTTCCTTAAATCCAAATAATAATAATTAAGGTTAGGCATGTTAGCTAGGATTAGATTGTAGGGGAGTAGATATTAGGCATGTTAACCTCTATCAACTTGATTTTTTTAAAATAAATATTTAAAATTACTGACTTTAACCTTTTTTATAAGTGGTCGACCGAAAAATTATTTAAAATTATACTTTCATTATTTACCGAAATACTCGACAGACAGAATATGGGGTCAAGTTTGATAGTTGCTCACTTGCTCTCATTAATAAAGCCTGTCAGGAGGGCTTGCTTTATGAATAATTTTTTTTTTTTTTTTACACGCCCCGATCAGTATAAAAAAAGTTTTTTTTCCTTTTTTTCCTTTTCTTTTCACATTTTCTTTTTGTTTTATTTCACACGTTTTTCTATGCTCAGTGTATAGAGTCTGTTTTTTGTTATTAACACATAAATTGTTTTTTAAAATATTTTTAATTTAAAAATATATTATAGTATTTTTTATAATTTATTTTTAATATCAATACATCAAAATAATATAAAAATATAAAAAATAATTAATTTCAAACAAAAAAAAAAGATAAACAAAAAACTAGAATTTCTCAAAAGCTCTTTACAACCACAAAAACAAGGAGGTGGACACAAAGTTTGAAAAAGAGGGGGGGGTGGGTATATGAGGTTTCTATCAAGAATTATCATCTATGCAATTCCTAATTCATTTTTAAAATATGTATTGTTGTAGTAAAAAAGAAACAAATTAACAATACACTAAATGGTGTGGGGAAAGCACTGTAGCTCCCCTCACAAAACACTGTGGATTGCAACAGTGCTTTCCCTTTTTTTTTTTCGTTTCTTCTTTTTCTTCTTTTTTGCTTTTTCTTTTTTTTTTTTCCTAATTATTCTTTTTCTTCTTTTTTTCCTCCGTTTTTTGCTTCTTCTTATTTTGCCTTTTTTTTTTGTATTTTTTCCTTATTATATTTTTTTTCATTTTTTTCTTATTATATTTTTTTTTCTTTTTCTACTTAAATATTTTTTTGGTTTTTTGTTTTTTAATAATCGGAGTGTCCGAGCTCGCTTAAATGCACCACGATTAATCTCCATATCCAATTTTTTTTGATAACCAGGGTGTCCAGGCCAACTTATGCATACCACGACAATCCCCGGACCCATATTTTTTTTCTAAAGTGTTTTCCTGCTGGTATATATATATATATATATATATATATATATATATATATATTTTTTTTTTATACTTTTGTTTTATTCACTTATACATTTTTTTTATAACCGGGATCTCAGACCAGCTTAAGCACACCACGACTAATTCTTGGGCCAATTTTTTTAAAAAACAATATGGATTGCTACAGTGCTTTCACGCTTATATTTTTTTTTTCTTTCGCTTATATATTTTTTTGTAACCATGGTCTCTCAGCCAGCTTAAGCTCTTTTTTTCACTTATACATTTTTTTTCACTTACATATTTTTTCTATAATCATGATCTCCGGGCCAGCTCAAGTGCACCACCACCACTCCTCGGACCAAATCTGTTTTTTGATAATTGGGGTGTCCAGGCTAGCGTGGACACAACATGACTAATCTCCGAACCAATTTATTATTATTATTTTTTTTTCCTTATACGTTTTTTTGTTCACTTATATAATTTTTTTATGACTGGGGTCTCCAGTCCAGCTTAGGCACACCACGACTAATTCCCGTACTGATTTAAAAAAAACAATATGAATTGCTACAGTGCTTTCATGCTTATATTTTTTTCCCACTTATATATTTTTTTATAACCGGGGTCTCTGGGTTAACTTAAGCGCACCATGACTAATCCTCTGACCCTTTTTTATATTCAGTGTGTCTTGATTAGCTGATGCGCACCACGAGTTCTATAAGTACGTATATACCCCCTATAAGACAAAATCTAAGAGTTGGTTATAAGGGTGTATTGGTAATTTACCAATTATATTTTCTATAGCGGTGTTATGGATGCGTCTTTCAGCGCTGACGCCAATTTCAGAGCTCATGCACATTTTGGATGGCACGTGCGGCGTAGAACTTCTAAAAATGTAGATTAGTTTTTTATATATTTATTTTATTATGTAAAGTGTGTTTTAAATAATATCATGGTATTAGAGATATTTTCAATTTCTTTCATTTATGTGCATAGTACAATAATCATAATACCCTCAAATAAGACAAAAATCAAGAATTGTCAATGGGGGTGTCCCGGTAATTTTACTTTTTTAGCGTACAGTAAAATAACTTTTGTAGCCTCAAATAAGACAAACGAAAGAGTTACTTGCGGTGGTGTTTCAAACATTTCATGTTTAACTATACATGCTTAAGAAAGAGTTTCACTCTTATTTTATACCACCAAAGCTAAACTTACTATGTTTTTTAACGCGAGTTGCATTTAATACAAATAAAAATAATAATAAAAATTAAAAATCTAAACTAAGAGCAAAGGTGTATAGATACAAACAAAAAATTTAAAACTATCTTAGAAGGACCGAAAAAATTAAGGGATCGAAACAAAACTAAAAAATAAAAGAATAAAAACCAAAATACAGCATAAAAAATTATATATATTAAAACTAAATAACAAAAAAATTTAATCCCTGCAGCGAAGCGCGGGTTTATGGCTCGTAATGACTATAGTACAAATTTGAGATGTTAGAGAGAAGGGCTCCCCAAAATTCTCTCAAACAATGTCTCCGAAGCCGGAGATAAATCCATGTCCACCATCCACCAAATCCACAAAACAACAACCAAAACCTACCCGACACCACCACATTGATTCAAAATTCAAACTAGCTGCCACAACTTCCCAAGAACCAAGAACGACAAACAACCCTTTCACAGACAACCTTTGTGCAAACACAGCTCCCAAAGACACAACAGACAACCCATCTTTCACCAAAAAAACCCCTGAAACTACTGCCACACTAACTGACAACATGCAGACCAACAGCAAAAAGGAAATATCCTTGGCACCATCCAAACTACCCCCAACATGCACAACCCCAGAACTACAGCACGCCGACAAGCACCACCAGCCTCAGCCTCCAAGAAATGCTCCGGCAACTCGGCCACAAGCTACATGGGCTGATAGGGTGAGAGTCACAGACGCATCCACAAGGTTCAAGCTTCAGAACCTTGACAAGCGTAACTTCAGGCGATCGCCTGAGTCATTGCTTTCGGGAGTCATTGCCGAGAGACCCGCGGGCGATGGGACGAAAGTATGGTTGGATTCTTCCCAGGGTACAAGATGCCATTCCACGCGGCCAAGTCCATAGCACGCCGAGCTTGGGAGGGATATGGCCTGGAGCAGGTGATGACAATGGATGTTGGGTTCTTAATCTTTCGATTCAAACAAGAATCAGATATGCAGGAGGTCCTGGCTAAAGGACCATGGATGTTTGGTGGAAAACATATAGCCCTTCAATCAGTAGGCTGAGAGGCACTAGATAGTAGCCCGTTCAGTCCCCCCATTACCCATATTAATAATAAAATCAAAAATAAAAAACGCGTTTTTGCTAGGGTTTTCGGTTTCCACGAGAGAAACAAAAAGCGCTCTCTCACTCTCACCCCTTCTCAATCTCCTCCTTCTACTTCACGGTTTTTTTTTCCAAGCCCGAATTCCTTGTATGATTGTGATCATCACTCACGCTTTTGAGCGAGAAGGCGACTTACGCCGTGTCCCAAGCGACACTCGCTTGCTTTCCCCGGAACATACTGACACACTAGCCCCGGATTTCGAGGTTCCGTTTCCTTTTGAAATCTTTTGATGATCATGTAACCCAAGTTCGAGAGGAGCTCATAGTTCGTTTTTGCCGACCACGGTAAGGATAGAATATGAATGGAAACCTACAAGGTGCACCACCTGCTACACTTATGGCCACTCATGCAAGAAGAACAGTGACAACCTAAATCTTCAACACAAGCCGGAGGCCAAACAAACTCTAGAACAAGAGCCACTCAACATGGACAAGCAACCAACTACGCAGAATGACCCACCGAACAAAGAACATCATCCACCAAACCCAAAAGCCGAGACAACCCATCCCCAACCAGTCATTGCAACATCCCAACAACACCCACCATCCAAAAAACAAAATGCCCACGAAAGAGCCCAAGATAAAAGCCAAGATCTGGACCGAACACACCTACCACCCAAAAAACAAGAAAACCAACTAAACCCCCAGATAAAACCCCCCAAACCCAACAGCACCAAAAACCAAAAAATGGAACAACAACAATCCAATCAGCCCACCTCTCACACCCAGGAGACAGCCCAAAGAAAGGGCAAAGGTCGAGAAATGGCAGACACAAGTAATGAGATAACTAAGGAATCCAACATGGACTCCGGCCACAGCAGAACATTGACTGCAAATGCAAGAGAAGAGAATGAGGTCACGTCCTCATCAAGGAGAGACTCATCTCCTTCACCGTCCAAGGAAGCCTTTCCCGCTCAGGATATCAAAGCTCGCAAGAAGGGGGGAAAGAAAAAGAAAGGGGTCCGGGACCTCTAGGTGACTGTGACTTTTATCATCAAATAAATGATAGTGATAGGAAGTTGGAATGTGAGGGGCCTTAACAGCCACCACAAGCATCTAGCAGTCCAGCAATGGATGCAAAGGAATAAATTAGATATAGCAGGAATCATCGAAGCAAGAATTTTGCCGCAAAACTTGCAAGGAGTCCAGGAGCAAATCGCTATGCAAGGTTGGAATTTCATCTCCAACATTCAGGCAGCCAACCACTGTCGCATATTAGTTGGTTGGAATGCCAACAAGGTGACTTTGCAATGTATTCATTCAGAAAGTCAGTGGATCACGTGTGAGGTAGTCAGCCTCCAAACAAAGGAAGCAATAACAGTGACCTTTGTATATGGGCTAAACAGTGTAGCAGAGAGATCCCATCTATGGAACTACATTCTGCACTTCAAGCCAGCCACCAATACCACCCCGTGGGTGGTCATGGGCGACTTCAATGCCACTCTTCGTCCCTCGGACAGGCAAGGTGGGGATACAAGATGGCTCAAACATCATGAAGATTTTCGGGAAAGCATTAACACTGCAGGCATTTTTCAGCCCCCCTACACAGGAGTTCACTTGACATGGGACAATGGGCAGCAAGGGGCACGCACCATTCTTAAAAGACTTGACTGGATTTTCATCAATCCCTCATTACTGGAGAGATGGCCTCAGGCCAAAGCTCACTTTGCCACTAGAGACATTTCAGATTACAGTGCCATGACTCTTTCTCTTAGTGGTCGAGTAAAGAGGAAAGGCACCCCATTCAAATTCCTCAATCTTTGGCTGGAACAAGATAATTTTAAGGAGATGATCCAGGATATTTGGAGGCCCCGCCTGCAGGGAAATCCGATGGAGCACCTGTCAGCAAATCTTCGCCAGGTAAAGGAAGCCCTCAAGAAGCAGCATGCAAGATGCACTAGCCACATTGCGCATAGAGCAGCTGAAGCAAAACAAGCATGGAGACTTGCTCAATTAGCTATGGATAACAACCCCACCTCAGCTGAGTTAAGGGAAGAGGAGAGACGGTGTGCCCAGGCCTATGCCAACCTAAGCAGAGATGAAGAGTCTTTTTATAAGCAGAAATCGCGAATTAATTGGCTAGAATTGGGAGATAGAAACACAGCTTTCTTCCACCATTCCTTAGTTCACAGGCAAGCCAGGAACAAAGTGCAGGAGCTCAAGGATGAGGAGGGGAATATTATCACAGATTCTGAGGGGATTGGCAGAGTGGCGGAAAGATATTTCAAGCAAGTCCTTGCCTCTCCCATGACCACCCACCCGCCAGCAGTCTCAAGCCACACAGGTATGCTAGGCTTCTATCTAGAAATCTCATGTTGAGTTTTTCATGGCTGGTAAGCTCGAAGTATTATCTGATGTACATTTGTTTTTCGCATGATTTTAATAGCACTGGCCCTATCCAACCCTATAACCTGAATGTTCTGGTTGGGAATAAAAACCTTCCCATAAAAGGTACAAAGCTTTTTGAAGAATCTGAACCTTGGTTTGTCTAAATCTCAAAAAATATAAGTTACGAGCTAATATAAAATATTATTTTTAGAACAATTCCTATGTGTGAAAATTTTATGTGTGAAAATTTTTTGTAGATCAAATAATTATGAGATGTGTAACCACAGAATAAAGTTAAGAGAAAATTAAAGAAACAAATATTTCAATATCACTTTTTTCATTTAATTATTTCAATGTAAAGTCTATGATAAGTTTTTTTTTTAATCAAAACGTGGCAGGCACTAATTGGTTTGTCGGCAAAAGAAGTCAATATAGGTTTTAGTGCAAACCAACCTAAACATATAGAACATATAGTCGTTACCTTTGTTATGTTTAGATTTTCTGAGGTGCATTAAATATATAGTTTTGAGAAGACAAAGAGGCAGACAAAGTGGAGACATCGCTTTTGAATCCTCAGTGGAACTCATTAACATTAAAGTCATGTTTATATATGAAAAACAGAATATTGTCCAGACAATGTTTTCTCTTGTCCACTCTATTTTATTTTTTATTTTTGTGCTCCACTGTTATTCCGGGACACAGATCATCCTGAAATCTATTTCCAATGTACAAGGATTGTTTGGTCTCTTTACATCATGCATACATGTATACTTGTACTTAAGTAGGGTATCCGCAAGTAACAAAAAAAAAGAAGTTTAATAATAAAGAAGACATGTGATTACTATCAAAAACATATCTCGATAATTTCAGTGATCGGTGGCTAATTTGAAGAGTATATATTAGCAAGGATCAGTCTTCAAAATCTTGTTTTCACCAATTTGAAACAATCCTTCCATTGACTATTTTTAATAAATAATAAAAAATAAACAAGTTTCATAGACAACAATATCTAAATTTATGTTTAATATTGACGCAGCAGAAAATCACAAGGAATACGATCAACGTCGATATTCCATAAAATCACACGAAGTTGAGAGAAACTCTAAATCTCCAATTTTATTCGATGATATTCAAAAGTGTGTCGGCCAGAGGGTTTACAATAGTATTTAAAGCAAAACCCTAACCTAAACCATGCCGGAAAAGGAAACGACGATAATTAATAAAATTTACCAAAAAATGGCAAATTTGAGATAAATACAGAAATTGAAAAAAATATAAATCCTAAGCCATCTAGAATTGACGGAAGTCAATTCAGACTTGGAAATCAAAAATTATAACGAAAACTAAATTTTCCTGAAATGATAAAAACGGAGGAGTGATGAATCTTAGGGATACGGATTAAGCAGTAGAATGTTGCCAGTTTTCATTGGTGTATGAAATTCAGTGATTGGAAATCCCTGATTGGTGATGAGAAATGTCCTATGATCACATGGTGTTGTGTATGGTGACATGCATATGAAGCCCCACATTGTTTGCGAAAAAACAAACACATTTCTCCAAGCCCACTTGAGATCAAACCCCATGCTGGGAACACAGAGAGAAGTGCATGGTCTCCCTCTCTTCTCTCTCTTTCATTTTATTTTTTAAAACAAATGAAGCCTGGTCCACTTGTTTCTCCAATGCACTTGTCTTCATCACGTCCAACATCACTCTCTCTATCTCGCTCACACTGTACACTTGCTCTAGTGGTCCTTCTCTTTATAATAGTATGTGGTGATCTGTTTTGTTACATTAAATTTTGTATTTATAGATATTATATTTTAATTTTTGACTATCAAATCCTATTAATTTCTTTAATCCCAACAATTATAGAAATTATTTGCTCAGCCCGCAACGTGGTGCGGTCCATTTTTTTAATTTTCACGTCAAATGACTTCTTTCCCATTTAATAATTTTTCTATTTTATCATTTATTTTAGTTTTTTTATTTGTTCTTTCTTTTATGTTATGTTTTTTTTCAAGTGAAATGAATTTTTTTTACCTTATAATTTTTATTTTATTTTTTTGTTTCATCTTTTGTTAAAGTTATTAGGATTTTTTTAGCCTTTCATTTATTTTTATTTTTTTCATCATTAACATAATAATAAGGATCAGAATAAGAATAAGAATAAGAATAAGAATAAGAATTTCAATTATTTTTCTTGCTTACTCTTTTTTTAATGTTTTTCAGTTTTTTTCTCCCGGGATAATTTGATAATTTTTATTGTTTTGATAGTAATAGCAATGATAGTTTTAGATATTAAGACTTTGATGTTGCTTTTTTTATAATAGAGTGTGGTGATCTGTTTTATTATATTAAATTCTGCATATATAGATATTATATTTTAATTTTAGAGCAGCATATCCTATTAATTTATTTACTCCCAACAATTATAAAAATTATTTCCTCAGCCCGCAATGTAATGCGATAATTTTTTTTAATTTTCAAGTCAAATTATTTTTTTTCCAAGCAATAATTTTTATGTTTTTTTATCATTTTTTTTTATTTTTTAATTTACACTTTTGTTAATGTTTTTAGGCTTTTTTTTAGCCTTTGATTTTATTTTGTATTTTTTCCCGTTCTCAATGCAATAATAATATCAAGATTAATAATAATAATAATAATAACAATAATAGTTTTAGTTTTTGTTCTTGCTTGCTTTTTTATTAAAAAAAATTATATTTTCTTCTAATGTTTGTTTAATAATATTTATTATTTTGACAGTGATGATAATTTTAGAAATTAAGATTTCTATGTCACTGTTGTTATGATAAAATATGTTGATTTATTTCATTATATTAAGTTTTACATATTAAAATATTATATTTTTTTCTCAACAGTTGTAAAAAATATTTACTTCGCCCACATTACGCCGGCAATGTAGTGCGGGCCATTAACTAAACGACATGTTCAATCTTGATATTTGCATGATTCCACTGAAAGAAACCAGTGGAAGGATATATTTCTCCACACCATCACATTTTCTAATCAACTAGCACCCATCATCATGACAGCTGAAAGGAATTGAAAGAGAAGCTCCTTCTCATATTAAAAACCCACATCACAGGCATTGAATTCTGCATATACTTGAAAGGAGAATTCAATTGATCCCAACAACGATGGAAGAAGGCTAATAACGCGAGACAAGTGAATAATGGCACCGGCAGCAGTTTATTACTATTGCTGCCAAGGACTGGTGCAAGTTGTGAAAGGCATCAATAATGGCACCCCGCCCCACACCTTCACCTGTCTCCATCAGATGCACAACCAAGCTCAAATTATCATTAAGATCAAAAGATTGTAGATTCACCCTAACATCAAAGGTGAGCTCTAAACATTTCCATATCCCAACACGAAAAACTACATATTCTCAGCTCATACACAAATGCAAACTCACAATTAGGTAAGAATACAGAATTTCGGTAATACATTTCAAACAAATCTGTTTTTCACCACTATAGATCTGAATTCATTCCAAGTTGATAGCACATGCCTCGAATATAAATCACTGGGGTAGAAAATATACAGTTTCTGCAATTGCTTGCATGAGAAATCAGGAAAATCTTGAGCTAATGGATAATTTTATCAGTCTTACGATAGTGTTCGTCTGTTGAAAGACTCCACTGACAAGTTGGCCGTGAAGGCTGGAATTGAGTTCATCTTGCGAATAAATATATCCACCTGAAAACAGTGCAAGCTTTTGGATTAGTTTCTTCCCCACATTACAGGTATCAATAAAAAAAAAATCAGCTAACAGTTCAGATGACACTTTTATACTGAGAATTTGATGTCGCGAAAATGAAGTATGAGCTTTCAGGTCATTAAAAACCAAACCAAGCAACTGGGCTGGTCCAAATTGGGAAGAAATATTTGGGCTAACAGCATCAATGACACAAAACAAAGTGCCACCACTTTCCATACAAACCAGCATTGAAAGTTACAGCCCAACCTAGTCATTTAAAATCAAAGGCATATACATTCAACATCCCCATATGCTTTTAAAATGAGAGGAATGGATGATTTTAATGATCCGGTTAAGGTCATATAGACCAAGGAAGAGCATTCAGAGGTATGCAAATAATACATGTTTGTGCCTGTGCTTGTGTCCACAGACTCCACACGCAGTATTTGTAGGAAAGCAATTGCTCTATACCTGACGAGATATGTCTGGCTGTGATGTGTACTCGTTTGCCTGTTGCAATTGAAGGAAGAAAAAGAAAGTTCAAAATTCTTCACTAAAATTAATGAAAATGAATTGGTGCTAACATAACATCCTTTTCTTCTGGTTTAAATACCAAAAAACGTATTTTGCATCCCATTGCCCAAACCCAGAAAAAGAAAAGAAGTCAAACTGTAATTAAAATATTCACTGCTTTTCCACCATAATAAGAGTATTTCCAGTTCAAATGCCACCAATATACAGCTGGATAATTTCTCAAGGACATCAGGCACCTCCATGTAATCTAGGTTTGCTAACTTACTAAAATGTTTGTACTCCCAGATTCATATTCAAACTCAAGCTTCTCATCATCACTTTGAGCGTAGACCGATTGCAGGGTAAACCGAGTAACTGGAATTCCATTAGAACGCTGGTGTTCATCCATTACAATCTGCACAAGATGTGAGCAAAGGAAGGGCATAACCTATTATAATCAAGTAAAAGACACAGCTCCCTAACTGATTCATAATGACATGAGAAGAGTAGTGGAACCTATGCCTCCAATGAGTATCATGGTACCTTGGAATGTCCTAGCAACTAAGCCTTATTCCTTTTTTAATTAAAACAGACGATGAAGGGTTAAGCTATCATAATTGGCGTTTGAAACAGAAAGATGACACTTTCCATGGACCAATTACCATCAAATTTCAATGAAATTGGTAGATCCAATATAGGTGTCAAACTGCAAATGCAGTGAGAAACATTTGATACCTTGTAGCCAAAAAGTTCACAGCATGCCCTCCGAAAATCAGAAGATTCTATCAGCAAAAACAGTCTTGTATCTGTTCAATGGATTAAATCAAACGCTTTGGGTTATGATAAAATTAAATCCCAGTATAAAAATGCAAGATTTCAAATTATTCATGAACATCATTCACCTTTCTTCACGTTTTTCAAGAGTTGCAATTTGTTCTTTTAATTGTGTAATCTTCCCAGAGATGTAGGAGTCGAGCAGCTTGCCCGCATCACCTGAACAATTAATCATCATGAAACTGTATGATCAGAAGTATTGAGAGGTTCAGAACACAAAAGTAACGAAGAAAACAAATTTGGAATGGAAAAAAAAATTGTTCAAGGTAAATTGCTTGTGCTTGATACCTGACTGACACTTCAATTCTTCTACAGCTTGCAACTTCTCCTTTGTCTTCTGCAACTCAGTTCGTAAGGCCTCAATAGTTTGTTTGGCCTCGTTATCAACTGCAAGTGTATTAACCATTCTCAGTACTTTTGTATTTGCAGCAGAGAAGTCACCATGACCTAGCTGTGGAGGAAAAGTAATAAATTTGTCATGGACTATAGCTAAAGGTTAAAACATATCAAGCATCTTTAACAAATGAGTCATTCACATAAACAGATGTCAGTTGTGTACAACTGAAAGAGAACAACACAAAAGAGATTGTTGACAGCATGTTTTTAACACACCACACACTAAATGAACCTTTGTCATGTGTTTTACATCTTCTCAATGTGATCAACAATCAGAGGAAAATACAAGGAGCAGAAACAAACAGCCGAACTTATGTATGGTATGCAGGAAAATCTCTTAGGTGGATTCCTGGTGTTAAAATCACTCTACATGCACTCCAGAAAATTCACATGAAAGCAACTTCAGAAACAGTAGAAGAATTATACATTGCCAAGTTTTAATGCTCTTGAGTATTAAGGATCACATTTAGCTGGAGACCATGCATATGAGAGTATGAATACCAACCCTAATCAGTGCATGCAATAACTGCTCTAGGAAACTAAAGCTTTCATTGATGTCATAAAATTTTTGGGAGGCCAACTTATTACAAAATGAGGTAGTTTTTAACAGGCAAGAAGCAGATACAGCATTTTCAGTTCCATGTTGGCAACAATAAGCCCAGGCACAAAGCATATAATCGTCTAAGCACAGATACAGATTGAACCCTCACAAATAAGGATACTTTTTATGACTTTGCACTGGTTCTAAATATCCCAGTGTCCATAAAGGCAACACCTAAAACCAAGTAAATTTGAATGATCATGAGAAACATCACTTGCAAGGGAAAAAGAAATCTCAGCAAATAACCAAAAGAAGAGCTATAAATATTTGTGTGTGCATCTGAAAGGATCCGTGTGTTTCCCTGTGAGCTTATTCTTAGCATAGAAGCTCAATGGACTCTGTTTCAGATATGTGACAGTTCTTATGACATGAGAAGCATGTCTTATCAGAAGTTCATACTTCAGTAAGCTATATACTAATTGCCTTCAGGCTATGATACAAAGTTTTACAAGAACATAGGTAGTCAAGTCTGATTTCAGCCTTGAACCTAAAATGAGGAGAAGTGTTTCTCAAGCCTTGTTTGAGGATGAACTTCAGCTACCAGCATTAAGAAACAAAACAATAATCCTGAAGCGCGTGTTATTTAACAGAAACAATAAACCCATGGATTAAAAAGACAAGGGGAGTTCAGTAACCACATTATTTAACAATAGACCTGCCTCCTAGCACTTAGTTATATCCAGGGAACATCCTTGGTTTGTACATTTACCAGAATGAAGAAATCAGGATACAGGACCAGATTCAAAAACCAAGTATTGCCCAAAATACATTTTTGCAAGCATCAAACCATGCCTTTATTCAACAAAACAATGTGGGCAATAATGATGCATATCCCTTGATACAATTTATGAAAAGATAAGAAGCAACAACTAATCATCCTAAGATGGAAACTAAAAAGATTTCCTCAACAGAACTGATATTTTGCGCCTTCTTGAATGACCTTCTCTTAGCTGAAAGAAGTCACACATCATTCATAAATTAATATGTCAAAGTGCCTTCTCATGTTTGGAAGATAAATAGATTTTAAGAAATTAGGGAAGTCAATAAAACATTTAATAAAGTACTCAAGCCTAAAAGTGCCTGGTAATTCTTGGAATAGCTTTGAAATTACCTTAGACTCCAATAGGGAGATCTCGGCACGAAGCCGGTCACTCTCCCTTTCCAATGACTTAATTCTTCTAGCTTCATTATTAAGCATGTCATTGAGTGTCCTTATTTCTTCCAATTGGCGACTACTGACTTCTTTCTGTGCATGTAGATTACTCTCCAATTCTTTAATACAAAATTCCTTCTGTGCAAGAGATGATTCAAGTTCCTGGACATGAAAAGCAAAGTGCAAAGAAAGACTATTAGAAAAGATTGCAAGAGTTACAAGGAAAATAGATGAAGAACAATTCAACTCCAAGACCTGAAGAAGAACTCCACTGGCTGCTTCATCCCCTCCTTGATCATTCTTTGGCCTCTTCAATTCATTAACAACATTTTTCAACCCATCTCTTTCTTCAGTAACCATAGAGAGCTGCAATTAGCCATCAATATATTTATTTAATTTGTACCATATCAATGGAAGAGAAAAATATGTTGAATTTTCACCAATGTTAAGGATGAATTCATACTCATATAGTAAAATCAATATTTTGATTTGCATCACCAAGCATTACCCCACCAGTTAGCATCTTAAGACAATAAACAGGTCATCTTCAGCAGCATGAGCTAGAAGTCATGGCATTAACTTCCATGAAAAAGAAAACACTTCTCTAACACTATCATTGGCAAGAACGGGTGGAGGAAATGGTGAGAAGAGGAAAAATTACTTCATCAAGCACCTGAATGTTCATTCACGACTGTCAAGAGTTGCTTCGAGCATCCAGGTCAGTAAGAACAAAAGAAAGAGGACACAGCTCTTGTCGAGCTCTAACAACAATTAGCAAAAGGAGGAGGGAGAAGGGAAACAAAAAAATCCCTAACCACTCATCTCCACAGAGCATAAACAATAACAGCCCTCCACATTCCAAAAACAATGCCTCATAACAATTTAGTGACAGAAAGGGAAATATCCAGAGACAAAATAAGTGCAAAAGTTTAGGGCATCAAAGGCAAAGGATAAATGGTATACAGACAAAATGAAGCAGTATCATGAACATATCAAAAATGGAGACAAAGGCCTCTGCAATGGCAGCTCTGTTAAGATTGTTCTGCTAGCAAGATCAACTCCACAAAAAACATAAGAGAGAAAAATTGACATGGTTATATCCTGGTACCCTGGAACTCTCTTGGACTCTGACATCTGCTCCATTGTTTGAGGAGTAACTCAATTTACTAAACAAGGGAAATAATAATGACCAAATCTCCTCAAACACAGTAAGTGGACAAGGAAAATGCACAACTCCATTTACATATGCAACACTATTCCAAATTTTAATTCTTATTCCCAACAACACTATCCTTCTTGAGTTTTTTTCTTAAAATTTGCTGCAATAGCAGGGCCAAGATAAGAAATTCATTTAGAAGGGGCATTTACACCCCACCAAATACTTATTCAAGTAACCAACCAAAAAGCTTTTGATAATTCTCTAAACACCAAGTAGAAGGATTTTGACATTCTTACTCTTCATGATCTCATCAGCACCCCCCACCCCTAAATTTTCTGAATAGAGCAGATCCTTGAGTAGCAAACGCCTTCAACTTTAACTAAAAAGTTAATTGCTAAACTCATTTGGCCAATGCAAATCAAGTGTTGCAGTTATAAGAGTATACATGCACCTAAGCTAATACTTACCATCAATTCAATCTGCTTGACCTCCAATTTCAATGCTTCCGGCTTCTCTTAGGCAAATGCAGCCTCAGTTTCAGCATTTCGTTTACCAAGTTGAGCAGTTTCCAAGGCCACCTCCATTTGTTTGAAACATGCATTTGCCTCACCCGCCTTCATCATGTTATCAATCACCTCTCTGCATTGAACAGATACATTTAACATCAAAGAGCAAAAACTTAAATGAGAAAAAAGTGAAGAAAGCTAATTTGAGCTTTTCCTTTAAGCTCTCAATTTATATTTAGCATCATAATAACAAAATGATTGTAATTTTAACAGGTAACGAACAATTTTACATCAAAGATTTTGTAAAGAAAGTGAATCGCTGCCAACTAATAATGATACTTTATAAGTACGGATAGAATGGAAAGAAGCTAAACCTTACACCATGAAACACCCTCCCCAAAGAAATCTTTTAAAAAGGAAAAAGAAAAATCAAAAAGGCTGGATGTCAATATCTTGACATGCAGGCAACCTTAAGGCTTAACAACACTTAAATAATGAAGCAATTGAAACTAACAAGCTAAAAGAATAAACATACTTCTGTAAAGCTGCAAACTTAACAGGTATATCATCATAAGACGACACACCAGGAATATCCTTTATCACCAAGAAGACATCTCATCCTCCAGCTTCTTCATATTTAACTCAAGTTCTAGTAACTTAGATAACTCTGACTCTGCTCTTTCTCTGCGGCCCTTTTCTTCCATCAATTTCTCCTTCAATAACTCAATGCTTTCATGGGATGATCTTATCTTTCTTGCTTCCCTCACTTCAGTCTCCTATAAAATGTTGAACATTGATAAATCACCTATTGATAAGAAAAAGGATTCATGGAAGATGTAAATATATGATATGAGGTCCTTGATATTAAGACACCTATGTCACCCAGTGTAGCCAGCACACAAAATTATTCATAGTTGATGATTAAAGAGGTAGGCATATTCAACATTTCAACCAGCATAAACAATTCCATATTCACTGTAATATTTCCATCTTCGTGGATAAAGATGTTTCAAATCTCTTTTATTCCAAGTTTTTGCTTGAAATATCTAGTATACACCCAGCATTGCTACTTCAAGTGAGCTGGATGCACACTTGTTGCCATGATGTAACCCTATATAAGAGAGTGCATTTGTGGGCAGTATAGAATGCCATACTTTTAACAATCATAATTTTCAATACCATTTCGGAAACCATTCCAAATTTTCAATTGGTATGAGATATCTTGGTGCCGAAGGGATTAAATGCTCCATTCCAGAGTTTCTGCAAAAGCATATGGTTTGTGTGCATAATACAAAAAAAAAAATTTGCTCTTCAAAACACGTATCAAACTTAGATGGCCTCCATATATTTAACAAAAACTTAGAATTAGATTAAGAACCATAAATACACAAATATATATATTCTACAAATAAAACAGAAAAATAGAGGCTAATTGATGGAAATGTTCTCCAAATTTTCTTTTCATTTGATTAAAGTTTTGGCCATGGTAACAACATTGAATCCACAACACCATACTATTATCTTGGTTCAAATAAATATAAAATGATCAAATCAACTCCATACATAATTAAACAAATGTCAATCATATCTTCAAGAAAAAATGTATCAATTATCCTTTTGTATAACAAAGAAAATGTAAAGCAGAAATTCACTCTAAATTACAAAATAAAAAAAAAACAATTATTATTTATTACAGTGATAGTCCTTGTAGGACAAGAGTTTGCATGTAAATTAATGGTTATGTGGATGAAAACATTATTATTCTTGATTTCTAGTTTGGATATTTGCAAAACAACATAAAGTACAAAATTTTCCTAGACTTAAAACTTAAAGGCAACTGGAGATGACCAAGATGTTTCTGCCAGTATTTGGCAAAGATATTCTAGATGAGGCTCAATTGAATGTGAGATGAAATAGGAGTTCCATGCTTTGTTTTCAAAACAAGTATGAGATATCTTTGATTTACAACCATGTTGACAATAATTATCTCCTCATCAAAACATCAGCCTTCCTTTAATAGGTAACATGCCTTTAAACAATAATTCTTCCATGTTTAAATTCAAAGACAACTAACACCAAAACACCACTTCATCCAATTCCATGAACTTCCAGAAAAAAATAACTGCTGCTGCTACCCATAAAACCATAAAGTGGAGTTTCAAAATCAAATTTCAGAAGCAAAACATATAAACCAGAGTAAAAGACAAAAACACTGCCAAACCAAGTACAATTCCACCAGAACATGAGCCGAACTTGCCAAATTATCCATCCCACCTGCAAGCAGGAATGAAAGTCATTTCATGATTTTCTAGTTTTCTTAGCAAAAATACACATGAATTTTATGTCAAAGCAGCCAAGGTAACAAAGAAACCATGTCAGAACAGAGTTGAATACAGCTTGCATTCACCTAATATCTTAAATAGCACTGACTTCAATCAATAAGCCTGTATACAGGAAAAAAAATATTCAGCCTGCCTGAACTCCACTCATCTACGGTTTGGGGACCATGTGTGAATGACCAGCCAATTACCATATCACTTGTAATGGACACTGAAAGTAGCAAAATCCTTTATCTGAGTATGAGGTATGAGTAGAAACCAGACTTACAAAATTTCTAAGCTCTTCTTGCAGATGTTTAACCAAAATGTTGCTGTCAGTAGAAGAACCTTCTTGGAAAGTGAAACTTGATAATTTCTTCTCCAATTCACTTCTTTGATGCGAACACTGCAAAAAAAGATGAAAAAACGATCATATCTCTAATGCAAGTTAAGATTTCTGGAAGGTTTTCAAACATGTCATTTTAAGTTAATGCAGACCAACATTTACACCACGTAGAAGCTTAGCTTACTAAGCACACCAGTAAACAAGTACAATCCACTTGTAGAAAAAAAAGAGGAAAAAACTAGAATAAAAGCAAGACACCTCCGTAAATTGCCTTTTCAGATCTTCTAGCTGCTCCTTCCACAACTCTGATTCTTTCTCAGCATTTTTGGCCCTGCATTCCATCGTTTCTAGCTGCATAGAAGAAAAATGATCAAGATAACTAGAACTCTGGGTCATAGCTAACCCATTATAAAAAGGAAATCCACAAATTAAGATGCTTACATCTGCCCTAATTCTAGAAACAGAATGCTTTGATTCTCTATTCAGCAGCGCAAGCTCAGTGTTGTGATGCTTTTTCTCCCTTTCTATGCTTTCAGAAAGATGGCCAAGTTTTCCCTCTAAAACACTTGCTTTCTCTTCAGCAGAAGCTGCTGAGGATTCAGCTTTCTGACGCAGGTTTTTTTCATTTTCAAGCTTAACCTAAAACAGAAATGGAAGGAGCATTTTTTTCAAAGAATAGAGGAACAATTTGAAATACTATACGCAAGCAAACAGGGAAAAAGAAGAAGGTACCGACCATGCATGAGAATTTAAACTTTTAGAGCTGAATTTAAATAGAAAATTTACTCTTCCTAATTGTGTTTTATATTTGCTTCATGATAATGGAAATCAATGCTGAAATTATAATTCATTTTCCTTGATAGCTACATAAAGGAACTAATGGCTAAAAAATTGAAATAGGTAATCAAACATGTTGTAGTAGTTAAATTTACATACCAAAAATCCCTAATTTCTATTTTTATTTTTTTTCCATTAAAAAACAAAAGAAAGAAAGAAGAAGCAATGGGGTTGCATACCTCAAGGTTAGCTTGTGATTCTAACTGTTTCTTGAACCTTTCTTGGTTATCATTAACTTCCTTAAGAAGTTGTTGCTGAAGAGCATGTTCGCGTCCTTTGGCAGCAGCAAGTTGTTGCTCTGTCTGCAACAATTTATCTCGAAACTTCTTCCTCTCAGCTTCTACATCACCATTAAATAATAACAATAACAATAACAATAATAATTAAGAGAGTAGCAAGTAGAAACCAGATTTGGTGAAATTTTCATTGATTTCTTGTAATTTAGACTGGTAATCCTGAACTTGCTTCTCGGCGCTACTCAACGCGTCTATAAAATCCGATTTAACCTAATAATGAATGAATGAGTAAATGAGCACATAAAATACACAGAGCTTGTGCGAGAAATGTGTGATTAAGCGAGCAGAACCAATTGGCGGCACTGGTAGGTGCAAAGGAATTGTTCGTGTTGGGGTGGCGGAGTGTTGTTGTCTTCGAAGATGACTAGATGATTCTCTCGGTGGTGCTCCGATTGGGGGCTCTCGATGATAGGTCTCGCATTTGCGTCGGCGGCTCCTCCTCTTGCTCACTTTGCCGGTGGAGTTCTTAGTATCATTTTCTTTTTCTGCTCTCTCCTTCCTCTCTCTCTCTCTCTCTCCGAAGATTAAATTGTGAATTTGAATTGACGAGAGAAATCAAAATAACAGATACGGACTACAATCGGTGATTTTAAAGTTTAGACATCCAAATACAATTAATATTTCTGAAGCTGAGATGCATAGCGTCATTTTTTAAAAATGTTCTAAAAAATATATATATCAAAGTATTTTAAAAAAAAAAGTGTATTCTTGATATAATATATCACAATAATATAATATAAATATATCTAATTTAATATTCTCTGGATTTATTCGAACTTTCATCTTCAGATCAAAGTTGTTAATTCCAGAACAAAACAACGTCGTTTTCATTCCAGTTTTAATTTCATGCCGTTCCGGAAATTTCGGCCCGAATACCGGCCGGAACACCCCTGTACCGTTCTGGGCGTTCTGTTCCGGGATAAAAAACAAAACATTTTGACTTTCATAATATTTTGAAATTGTAGAGATGTTTCTAATTTTGATATTATGTTTGTTTGACTTTGTGTTTGTATTATATAATTTAAAATTAATTTATCTTGAATTTTAATTATGGTTGTTAAATTAATATTTTAATGAACAGTACAACCCCGAAACACTTCGAAATGGGAATAGAAAAACCAGAACGGCGACCGGAACGGTATTGACAACCTTGCTAGCGAATGGTGAGACTCTGAAGAGGAATATGGAACCAGAGGATAATTATTAGCAATATTTTTTTTTTAGCTTTGTTTGACTTGAAGGAAATTACATGTCAGGAGATAAACTTGATTGATAAAGAGAGCAGGCAAACAGAGTATCTAGCACATCTAGCTCTCAAGGTTCAGATTCTTGAAAAGCCTACAACCTTTTATGTGCAGGCTTTCATTCCCAACCAGAACATTCAGGTTATAGGGTTGGATAGGGCCAGTGCTATTAAAATCAAGCGAAAAACAAATGTACAGCAGATAATACTTCGAGCTTACCAGTCATGAAAAACTCAACATGAGATTTCTAGATAGAAGCCTAGCATACCTGTGTGGGTAATCCATAACAACACCACCAGCAAATCCAGCATGCATTGCAGATCTCAAAATTAATTCACGCTGGGCTATGTTTTCCGGATACACCTGAAACACTGCTCTTGCTCCTCTTACCAAACATCTATATAATGATCCAAAGAAAGCCCTGCCGTAAAATTGTCAATCAATTTACAGTATGAAAAATAGGCACCAGTCATTCAAAGACACCAGAGGAATATCAAATGGCAAATTTTGATCACTATCTAGTGTTGAAAGAAATCTTATAGAATGCAACAAAACTTGTTCAAAGTAGTGAGTTTAGTCAAATTGAATATTTGAGTTTCTTGTGAATTCCCTACTTCTGAGCAATCTGTTATAGATATAATAATCTTTAATGCTTCGCATTAATGAAAACCAGTTTTTTCTCTGAAAAAAATCCAGAAGAAACCAAGCCCAAAATTGAATCCCAAAACGATTGAGTGTTGACGGACTACATAAACCTAATGCAGAAAAGAAAAGAAAAGAGAAGGAACTTACTTCAATCTTAGTCTTGGTTCATGGGAGGACTTATCTACATTGCATAGCCACTGGGAGCCAAATCAGAAGAATAAAGTGAGAAAAAAGCACTCACTAAAGTGTTATGCAACTTCACATTTAAGAAACAACCCATTCAAAAGATATGAAAGAAAAGATGGAAATATACGAGGCTAGGAAGAACAAGCAAACACTAGACCAGGTTGCAGGCTCCAGAATGAAAAGAAAAGAGGACAAGGAAAGCAATTGTGCAAAGTTTGACATTTCAATTGGAAAAAGGATGTCAAGGTTTATATATTAGAAAACTAAAAATTAGAGCGGTAAACCAAATTTGGTTAGTGATTTTGACTAGAAAACCATAGACCCCTAATCTCAATATCATAACATTTCTAAAAACATCCTCCCCAAAATCTCTTTTTTGCTCATCCAACTTCACAAAGAATAATTGTTAATAGTTTGATTAAAAATTTCCGGCATCTAGAAATGTCCATCTCTCTACCTTAATTTACTGTTTCTATAAAGATCTTGGCACAAGGAGAAGCCAGCATGCAAGCAAACTTTGATAGGCCTTAGCGGAAGTAATAAATGGGTCGGTTAGGGAAGACATAAGTTTTGACCTCAAAGCCAAAATGCAAATTTAACTGTCATTAAACCTTTTGCCTTGAAAAACTGCAATCTTCTGTTTTTTAGGGTAAGGTTGTGGAAAGAGAGAACAATCAATATGGGGGGGAAAGTAATTCATAAATAGACATTTTTGTTTCCTTCAATAAAAGACATGTTCATCAAAGAACACAAGGAAAACAGAAGCAAGCCTCCACTTAACTGAAATAATTCAAATAGGTGGAACATCAAAAGATGACTACAGATGAATCGCATAAATTAAGGAAAAACTGATTTTTTTTGACACGTTCTAACACAAAACACTTGCATACGCATAAATATCTACAGCATACAAGAGAGTGAAACCTGAACAGCTGAAATACTGATGGCACCATCAATAATTCCAGGGTCGAAGTGCTAGGCCCTGCAACATAAATATAAGCATTTCAGAGATAACTAATAAGCAAAAACCTATTTTGCAGGTTTCATTGCATATTCTATCGTAATAACAATGAAAAAATGGTCTTGAACTGAAATAGCTTTCAAAAGTACAAACATTCACAAATCATAAGTTCACAGAGCATTAAGTATTAAACCTCAAGTGTCATATGACACAGAATATTTGATCAAAAGTGAAATAAACTAGAAGATTGCATAACCTTCCATCAGTGATTAATGTTTAGCTAATCGACCTTATCCCAACCATAAGGCCGCAAGGGCACAAAACTGGCATCCTACTAAATCAGTTTTTTATACAAAAAAAAAAAAGGCATCCTGGCCAAGAAATTGTATTGCTCCCCACAACCTTGATTCTCTTTTTTTTTTATTGTGTTGTGGAGCATATAAACTAAAACTGAATCTTAGTTGGATACCTGACCCATATCACCAAGTAAAAGATCACCCTCAACCTCTCTCTCCAAAGCAATATCTGGATTTCACAAGAAAGAAAAATGCAAAATAACCTAAAATGAACCTCCGGGGAAATATTACAAAATTGAACAAACTCAATCAAACATACTAAGCATTGACTGTGAAATATCTAAGCCGATCCATTGATGACCATTTTCAATGAATGTCTCCCCACTAAGCCCTGATCCACAGCCTGAAAAGGTTAACAGTAAGCATTTAGAACAGAATTCTGCACAGACAGAATAATTAACAACAAAGAAATGTAACAAGTATCAAAAATTCAAGGTTTAAAACAGCAAAAGTTTGAGGAGTAAATAGCTATTGTCCCACACAGGCATATTAAAAGGAAAAACACCACAGCTACAAAAAAAATGTCTATTGTGATAGTTGATTCCATTTAAAGTCGTGTGTGTATGGCTCTATTCTTGTTATCTCGTCCATGGTACTTCTATTCCCAGTTTCTTTCACCATAGAATTATCAAAGTCAAGGCTCTATGTTTGATTCCTACAAGATAAGAATTCTAAACAAATTAACAAAATCAATGGAGTAGCTATTTTCTACCTGGAAAACAAACCATAAATTAATCACATTTACAAACAGAGAAGAGAGCGTGGCTTCATAATGTAATTTTGATGGAAATGTAAAATGCAACGTACCGATATCGAGGAGTGACCTAAGGATTCTATCAACAGGCAAAGCGAGAAGCTCTAATACTCTTTCCGATAGCCTAACCTACATCATCATTGGCTAACAAAATCATTAAATAAGCATTAGAGTTTTTTTTCTTAAAAAAAAGGAAAAAAAGAGTACCTGAATATCGATAATACGAGAAAAGGAAGTGTATTTACGAGCCTCTGAATCATCATAAAAAATATCAGGTGGAGCTAGTAGCTCTGGCCGATTTGACATTCTAAGTAGCTAAGCTCGGGTCAGTCAATAATGACAAGCTGCAAAACATGAAAGTTGATTGAGACTGGCGGCTTAAACCCTAAAAAAAGAGGTTTTGAAGGAAAAACCCTAAAAAGCAGAGCGAGCACCCTGCTGTTCAGTTTAGTTAGAGAGATGGGCAACGGGTTTCATGGACCGGGTATTGTAATATTCATAGCCGAACCGGGCTTGATCCTGAAATTTATACCAGCCCGATTCAGGTATTAATAGAATATTCAACGGGTACGCACAAATATCCACCCGAACCTGAAATCAAAATTAAAATCATAGGATGTCGTGCACGTAGCAAATTGAAAAGAACTCAAATTTGCATCCATCCATCATACAGAGATTAAAAAAGATATTTTGAAGAATATTATTTAGAATGCATTTAATTTAATGCTAAAAAAAGCAAAGATAATTTATTGAATAACAAAAGGGCAACTTCCCATGCCAAGCCTTGCAGGACATAAAGCAGCAACTTAGTAAATCAAAACACTAACCAGGCATGTATACAGCCCACAGTTTCAAGTGGTAGAGGTAAAATTAACAAGGTTATATACAGCAGAAAAGGACCAACCAGATATTTAGACAGTTGCTTCACAGGTGAGTCAAATATAATGAGGCAGAATTGAACACGGAATAAACCAACCTTAGGTGCAGACTCGCTGGAGGTGTTGATGACTTGCGGCCGCTGATAGATTTGCTGCTCGCTGGAGATTGGAGAAGACTGAAGAGAGCAAG
Source organism: Salix viminalis (assembly GCA_029228465.1). Classification (NCBI taxonomy): domain Eukaryota; kingdom Viridiplantae; phylum Streptophyta; class Magnoliopsida; order Malpighiales; family Salicaceae; genus Salix; species Salix viminalis. Next base: position 13,835,695 of record CM055428.1, on the reverse strand, counting down.
AGCCAAGAGGGATAGAGAAAGAGAAGATTTGGCTGGAGAGTTTAAGTGAGAAACCTAGATTTTCTTTAAATATATTATTTTTAAAAAATAATTAAAGTCACGTTACTTGGGGTCGGTTTAGGGTTTTGGCCAATGCAATCATTCGGCTCGTTAAATTTTGAGTGCATATCTACCGTGACAGGGAGAGAGAGATTTGAGGTGGGGTGCAATCAAAACCTTCAAAATTTAACGAACCGAATGCAAGATTTGAAATATGTACAGGATCAATGTTTAGCATGCGGAGCAGAGTTCTTAGATCTTTTGGAGCTTATGAGTTTGTATTTTATTTAATGCTTCACTTCTGACAATATCTTTGTTTTTTAACATTATTGTTTGAGGGTGGGTTTGGACATCTTATGTTTATCCTATCTCCACGTATGGAATGGATACCTAAACAGACAATTCTTTTTTCTTTTTTTGGATTGAATTGTAATGTTATTAAGGTTGTTTTTTAAAATATTTTTTTTGGAAATATATTAAAATTATTATTTTATTATTTTAAAATGATTTTTAATATTAACATATTTCTTAAAATATATAAAAAATTAAATTTAAAACAAAAAAAAAACTTATTTTTTTATAGCATTTTTTCAATGCATTCTAAACGGGCACAAAGTGAAAAGGTTAAATTTGGATAGAATAAGGATACTGCTCTTCCTTGTATAATATTGTCAGGTAGTATTTTAAATACTATAAAAAAATAAAGAAAAAATTATAATATTATTTATTCCTACAAAATTTGTTTTATATTATTGGTTAGTATATATTAAAATATATTTAATTATACTAAATGACTTTTATCTATGAAATACATACATACATACATATATAAATAAATTAAACTTTCCAAAATAACATTTTGCATTGGCCGAAACCCTAAACCGACCCCAAGTAACGTGACTTTAATTATTTTTTTAAAATAATATATTTAAAGAAAATCTAGGTTTCTCACTTAAACTCTCCAGCCAAATCTTCTCTTTCTCTATCCCTCTTGGCTCTTGCTCTCTTCAGTCTTCTCCAATCTCCAGCGAGCAGCAGATCTATCGGCGGCCGCAAGACTTCAACACCTCCAGCGAGTCTGCACCTAAGGTTGGTTTATTCCGTGTTCAATTCTGCCTCATTATATTTGACTCACCTGTGAAGCAACTATCTAAATATCTGGTTGGTCCTTTTCTGCTGTATATAACCTTGTTAATTTTACATCTACCACTTGAAACTGTGGGCTGTCTACGTGCCTAGTTGGTGTTTTGATTTACTGAATTGCTGCATTATGTCCTGCAAGGCTTGGCATGGAAAGTTGCCCTTTTGCTATTCATTAAATTATCTTTGTTTTTTTTAGCATTAAATTAAATTAAATTAAATACATTCTAAATAATATTCTTCAAAATATCTTTTTTAATCTCTGTATGATGGATGGATGCAAATTTGAGTTCTTTTCAATTTGCTACGTGCACGACATCCTATGGTTTTAATTTTGATTTCAGGTTCGGGTATGGATATTTGTGCGTACCCGTTGAATATTCTATTAATACATGAATCGGGCTGGGTATAAATTTCAGGATCAAGCCCAGTTCGGCTATGAAAATTACAATACCCGATCCATGAAACCCGTTGCCCATCTCTCTAACTAAACTGAACACCAGGGGTGCTCGCTCTGCTTTTTGGGGTTTTTCCTTCAAAATCTCTTTTTTTAGGGTTTAAGCCGCCAGTCTCAATAAACTTTCATGTTTTGCAGCTTTTCATTATTGACTGACCCGAGCTTAGCTACTTAGAATGTCGAATCGGCCAGAGCTACTAGCTCCACCTGATATTTTTTATGATGATTCAGAGGCTCGTAAATACACTTCCTCTTCTTGTATTATCGATATTCAGGTACTCTTTTTTTCCTTTTTTTTTAAGAAAAAAAAACTCTAATTCTTATTTAATGATTTTGTTAGCCGATGATGATGTAGGCTAGGCTATCGGAAAGAGCATTAGAGCTTCTTGCTTTGCCTGTTGATGGAATCCCTGGGTCACTCCTCGATATCGATACGTTGCATTTTACATTTCCATCAAAATAACAATATGAAGCCACGCTCTCTTCTCTGTTTGTAAATATGATTAATTTATGGTTTGTTTTCCAGGTAGAAAATAGCTACTCCATTGATTTTGTTAATTTGTTTAGAATTCTTATCTTGTAGGAATCAAACAGAGAGCCTTGACTTTGATAATTCTATGGTGAAAGAAACTGGGAATAGAAATACCATGGACGAGATAACAAGAATAGAGCCATACACACACAAGACTTTAAATGGAATCAACTATCACAATCCAACATTTATAATTAGTTTTAATTGAAAGGTACAATTGAAAACAATCAAACTTTCAATTAAAGAAATCAAGAATACAAACGAAATCAAAACTGCAAGGACTAAAATTAATAAACAACACACATTAAGGACCAAGTCATAAGTTGCGGCGGCACGAGAGAGAAAACGGAGAAAACATCTAAAACCGTTGGCCTGCGATTGACCGTACACTGGAAATGGACATGCGCGACACTCGTGGACAGAAGACAGGGAGGCGAACCAGGAGACATGCGGGAAGTGCAGTTTTGCGCACCTAAAGGTCCTGCACACACCGCCTTAGAAGAGCGTCTGTGTTGAATACTATGGGTGTGTCCGGACGACGCACCTTGCAGTGTCTGAGGAAAAAATATTAAAATATTGACTAATTACGTTTACATCTCTGCATAATTACAAATCAACCAGACCGGAAAATTGTTAGATGTAATTGACTTAAAGAACAAGAACATGTAACTATCTGGGAATGACGTAATATTATTGAAAGAGCACAAGTGGCTTATATAGCCTTACAAAAGAAATAGAAACAGAACAGCTCACGTTCAACTAGAAACGTGGTAACAAACTGGAATGGGTAAAAGTGTAACAGTAGTCCCTAAAGACTAGGACAAAGACTAGGACTTTTATTAAACAGAATATCAAACTAAATCTTATCATTCCCTCCCTTAAACTAGACTTTATTAGCAGCTAGTTTAATTTTGGCACCTCACAGACTCCCAATTTGCCCCTCAGCTTCTGAAATGACTCTAGCTTAAGAGGTTTAGTTAGAATGTCTGCCACCTGCTCCTGTGTTCCACAAAACTTCAACTGAACAACTCCTTCATTCACCAGATCACGTAGAAAGTGAAAGCGCACATCAATGTGCTTGCTTCTACCGTGCATTACGGGATTCTTTGACAACTTGATGGTTGAACTATTATCACAGAAAATAATGGTACTCTCACTGCCTTTATAACTAAGCTTTTTCAATATCCTCTTCATCCACACTGCTTGACATGTGCATGCTGCAGCAGCAACAAATTTTGCTTCGGTTGTGCTAAGTGTGACTATTGGTTGCTTGCGTGAAGACCAAGCCACTGCTGCATTACTCAAAATAAAAGCATACCCTGACGTGCTCTTCCTATCTTCCACAGAACCGGCATAATCACTATCGGTGAACCCAATTAGCTCCTCATTCCCTCCCTTCTTGTAGAAGATTCCAAAGTCAATAGTTCCTTGCAAATAGCGCAGAACTCTCTTGGCTGCTAAATAATGAAGTTCCGTTGGCTTTGACATGTACCTGCTAATCAAACTCACAACATACATTATATCTGGCCTTGTAGTTGTAAGATACATCATACTTCCCACCAACTGCTTATAGAACGAGGCATTCACTTCTATTCCATTCTCATCTTTAAAAATTTTGAACCCCGGAATGATTGGATTCTGGACCGAGTTACTACGTTCCATTCCAAATCTTCTCAGCACTTCCATCACATACTTTCTTTGGCTTATAAATATTCCTCCACCAAACTGCATCACTTCAATGCCGAGAAAGTATCTCATTTTACCCAAGTCCGACATGTTAAACTCATTCATCATTGAGTTCTTAAACTTACATAACATGCATTCATCATCTCCAGTATAAATTAAGTCGTCAACATATAGGTTAATGATCAAGCGTTTACCTTGTTTACTGACTTTAGTAAAGAGGGTCTGCTCACTGTCACTCTTTTCAAAACCTTCTTTCAAGAAATATGACATGATTTTGCTGAACCATGCCCTTGGAGCTTGCTTGAGTCCGTATAAAGCTTTGTTGAGTTTGTATACTTTAAGTTCTTCATTCTTCACTTCATATCCTTTCGGTTGCTTAACATAGACATCTTCAGTAAGCTCTCCATGAAGGAAGGCTGACTTGACGTCAAGCTGAAACACAATCCAAGAGTTTTGTGTCGCAAGAGCTAGAATCATTCGTACTGTATCCATACGAGCTACTGGAGCATAAACCTCTTCATAATCAACTTCATGCTCCTGTGCATAACCTTTGGCAACTAAACGAGCTTTGTGCTTCTCCACTTCTCCAAGTTCATTGAGTTTCGTCTTGTAGACCCATTTAACCCCAATCTTCTTTGCTGTCTTTGGCAAATCAATTAGAAACCATGTCCCATTTTTATTGATTGACTGCATTTCTGCATCCATAGCAAGCTTCCATTTTTCATCTTTTACTGCCTCCTCATAACTGACTGGATCGGAGCTTGCAAATAGGACTTTATTAACTTCAATATCTTCATCGGAGAGATCTTCACCAGAGAGGTAATCTCCCATCCATGTTGGTGATCTTCTTGTCCGTACTGCTCTTGTATTTAGAGGTTCAAACAATTCAGAAGTACCAATATCTGAACATGGCACTGGTCTGCTGTCAAGTTCTGTATCATTCTCGGTTGGCACTGGTCTGTTTTCAAGCTCTGTGGCATCCTCGGTTTCTTCTTCCCCAAGCTCAGCATGCTCATTTTCATCTTCCCATTCCAAGTCTGGAAGAGGCTGTTCTTGATGACTTTCATCCCAGCTCCACTTCTTGTCCTCCTCAAAGACAACATCACGGCTAACCATAATTTTCTTTGACACTGGATCGTAGAGTCTGTATCCCTTTGATTCTGCACTCACCCCAAAGAAAACACAGCTGCAACTTTTATCATCAAGCTTCTTCCTTCGAACATCAGGAATATGAGCATGGGCAACACTGCCAAATACTCTGAAATGCTCAACAGTGGGCTTAATGCCACTCCAAGCTTCTTCTGGCGTCATATCTTTGACAGCAAATGTGGGACATCTATTGAGTACATAGAAAGTCCAGTTTACCGCTTCAGGCCAGAAAATTTTAGGAACATTTTTCTCGGACAATAAACTCCGCACCATGTTCATTACAGTCCTATTCTTTCTCTCCGCAACACCGTTTTGCTGCGGTGTATAAGCTGCAGTCAATTGTCTTTTGATCCCATTCTTTCTACAGAAATCATTAAATTCCTTTGATGTGAACTCCCCCCCACGGTCTGTCCTTAAACATTTAATGGACAGACCAGTTTCCTTCTCAACACAACTCTTAAACAGTTTAAAATAATCAAAAGCATCTGCTTTATTAACAAGGAAATTCACCCAAGCCTTTCTACTGAAATCATCGATGAAACAAATCAAATACCTCTTTTGACTGTTGGAGGTGGGTGCTATTGGTCCGCAAATGTCAGCGTGAACCAGCTCCAATTTTTCTGATGCTCTCCATGTACTCCTCTTAGGAATGGCTTCTCGGTGTTGTTTTCCTTTCAAACAGTCAGCACAGACTGTATTGGACTCAGCAAGATGTGGCAAGCCTCTTACCATTCTTTTGTTTTCCAGAGTCTTGAGTCCTGAATAACTGAGATGTCCATATCTACGGTGCCAAAGAAGAGCTAGATCCTGAGTAGTGGCTTGAAGACACACTTCCTTGGTCTCCTGCCTGGTAGGCTGCGTGTTAGATAGCAGGACAAACATCCTGTTAGCTGTCATGTTGGATTGGATAATCAAGCCCCTAGAAGGATGGTAAATCTTACACTGGTTTGACTAGAGTAAAATTGCTAATCCCTTTTCTTGTAGCTGACCGATGCTAAGAAGATTGTTTCTCAGTGCTGGCACGTAAAATACCTCTGTAACAAGATGATTAACACCTTCTAGAGATATTCGCACATTTCCTTTCCCAACGACATTCAGTTTGATATGATTGCCAAGCTTTACCATCTGTGTAAACCCCTCATCCAACTCAAAAAATAGTGTCCGATCACCACTCATGTGGTTACTACAACCGGAGTCGAGAAACCACACATCATCACGAGTAACTCCTTGTGACTCAATATATGCCATAAGAAGCAACTCCTCTGACTCATCCAGCTCCACATAATTTGCATGTTTGCCTACAGTTGGACACTCATATTGATAGTGTCCAAGCTGATGGCATTTGTAGCATTCGATGATTGCCTTGTTGTAGGTCTGGCGACCCCTTCCTCTACCTCGTCCGTTTCTGAATATTGCTCTTCCACGTCCTCTTCCACTGTATTCTTCATCATATGTCACTTTAAGCGCCTGTTCTTCTCCATTATTTCGGTTGAATTTCTGTTCATGGACAAGGAGAGAGCTCTGCAACTCATCAATGGTGATGGAATCTATGTCTTTAGATTCCTCAATGGAGACAACAACATAGTTAAACTTATTTGTCAAGGTTCGAAGAATCTTCTCCACAATTGTCACATCTCGCATCTGCTCACCATTGCTCCTCATTTTGTTGGCAATTGTCATGACCCGAGCAAAGTAATCAGTGATAGTTTCCCCAATTTTCATCTCCAACACCTCAAAATCCCTCTTTAAAGTTTGAAGAAGTGATCGTTTAACCCTGGCGTTGCCCTCAAATTTTCTCTTCATGGAATCCCAAATTTGTTTCGAGGTACGCTTCTCCAAAATCTGCTCAAGAATTACCCTATCAATTGACTGGAATAGGTAATTTTTTACCTTGAGATCGTTAACCCTAGCACTCTCCAACTGCGTCTGCTGCGCATCAGTCAACAACGTTCCTGCTCTTGGTTCTTCAAGACCATTCTCAACCAGACTCCAGAGACCCTTTGATCTCAGCAAATTTTCCATCAACATACTCCAATGGTCATAATGACCATGGAATCGTGGAATGGCAGGTTGCAAGAAATCTTTCTCGTCACTCATGCTTCTCTTGCGTTTGAAATCACTCAAAGGGTTGCGGCTTTTCTTTTCTCTTTTCTCTCTGGTGTTTGAGTCACTCAGGCTTCTCTCTTCTCTTTTCTCTCGTGTGTTGAAATCACTCAAAGCTACGGCTTCTCTCTTGTCTTTTCTCTCTTTGTGTGTAAGTCACTCAAAGCTGCGGCTTCTCTCTTTTTCTCAGAACCAGTGGGGCTCTGATACCAGAATGTTAGATGTAATTGACTTAAAGAACAAGAACATGTAACTATCTGGGAATGACGTAATATTATTGAAAGAGCACAAGTGGCTTATATAGCCTTACAAAAGAAATAGAAACAGAACAGCTCACGTTCAACTAGAAACGTGGTAACAAACTGGAATGGGTAAAAGTGTAACAGTAGTCCCTAAAGACTAGGACAAAGACTAGGACTTTTATTAAACAGAATATCAAACTAAATCTTATCAAAAATACCACGCTACTCCCGCTACAATGCTCTTTTTATCTTTTTCGAGGTTATTTCAGTAGATTTACTATGCAAAATTTTTGGAACAAGTGAGAACACCCCTGGGTTCAGGTGTATTATTTTATCGTTTTTGGGGGTTATTTGTATCATTTTACTGTGCAACAAACCCTGAAATGTTATCCATGTCCCTTGGAAAATTCGAATATATTCATGGCTCCGGGTGTTAAAAAAATCCCAGATCTAAGGTAAAACAGTAATTTTATTGTTATAATGAATATTAATATGAGTCTGCGTAAATAGTATCGAAGTCCAAAAATAAAACTGGTACACGTTTTGTTTTTAATTAATTTTTCTTGTATTTAAGGAAATTTTAACTTATAGAAAGGCCAAAGAAGCGAGTAAAATATTGTTTAAATAAATAAACAGGCAAATAAAAAAAATATCGGTTATCTTAGTAAATAATTTATTATTATCCTGAAGAACAATCTATCAATGCTATTAAACAATTTTTTCATTTATATGAAAGCCTGAAAGATAAATTCACTAATTTGTCTTCGGAAAACCTGTCATCTGCGAGCTTCGATTTTGCAGCAATTCCTAATCTTTGTCACTGTATACTGCACGGATAACAAATCAATGGCCACCGAAAGCAACTAGAAAGAAGATGCTCGTCTTTAATATTAACATGGAAAATAAAAAAATAAAATAAAAGAGAGAGCAGATAGAAGTATAGAACAAAGATCAGAGGTTGCTGAAAAAACCTCATAAATAATTTTTGTTTTCTTGACAGCTCAATCAAAGATGTGGGACCAGGAAACAACAAGAAAAGTAGTGCAGAGAGCCTTGAATACCAAATGATTAAGACATCATTCGAAGAAATGGTCTATGTTTTTGTATCTTCACATAAAGAGGAGATAAGTGGATCCCCACTTCCTTGCAAACCCTTTATAGTCTGCAGTTTCAGTCTTGAAACCATACCGTCAAGCAATCCCTCTTCTCTTCAGGTTAGTTTTCTTTATGCATTCCTGCTTCAATGCCGTTCTTGCTAAACTGATTATTTCTTTCTTTATTTCTCTATTATCTGTACTGTACTGTCAACGACCATGTGATGTAGATGTTGTGAATTCAATTGAAATATATTTATATATTTATGTACGTCTGTAATGCATTTTACTACAAGAATTTTCTTGTGCACAACATAAAATCTGTACATGTTTATATGTGTCTTTCTGTCTGGGAAGGGTGGTGCTGTGTTTTTCTGAATGATGCCAACCGTTGACGGGGTGGACCGTGGACGTGCATGCGCGCGTGCGCGCCCTGAGTATCTGACCCCTACAGTTTTCCCAGTAAAACCAGCCATTGATGGGGCAGACTCAGTTAGTGGGTCCCACGAGACGAAAACCCTTAAAGGTGCCGGCATACTATTCGAGCAAGGGATATTTTGGGTTTATGATAATGATTATGAATTAAAATATTAGAGCTTGAGTTGTTGCTGTGTGATTAATTTGATCTTTAGCTGCAAGGCACCTCTTATAATATAGTGGTAGGCGGCAGTATTATTGGGTATGATGGGTGGTGGGCGCTTTGAAGGAGAGGATTTGAGGACATTGGTCTCCTAATTTACCAAAAGAAAAGATAGGATCAGCTGGTGCTCTTATTTTTAAAGGGAAGGGAAGTATGAATTGCGTTGTCTAAACCCATCCGATCTAACTTTCTGGTTATTTCAGGAAAGATGTTTGAGAGAAAGATATCAGGGAATGGTTTTGATGAAGAACAAAGAGAACCTACAAATTATCCAGTGGATAAGGTATGCTTATATATAATGTAAATGGGGTTTTCTCGCTGCTAGGTTGGCAGGGTTGAATTGTGTTTGTTTGACTTCAGCAGGTTTTTAGTTGAATTTTCCAGTATCTGTATAATTTTTCTTCTGCATACTGTAACAGCAGTTCTTTGAGTTTATTGTCATCCTTTTGCCCAATGTCTGGTTTTTTTTGTGTAACTTTTAATGCTGTCATCTGGAAGAGTATATTTATTTGATAATTAAACCTTTTGATGCAAGTCTTGTGTCTAAGTTCTTTCTTTCCCTTTTGAATGTCTGGATTAAGGTTGATGCTGGGAAACCTCCACCACTGACCTGGCAGCGGAAATTAGATGGTGATGAAATTGTCCTTTCACAGTTCACTTTAAGTTTGCAAGAGAAACTTTTAATGGTACGTGTTCCAATTTATATAATAAATGGGTTCCTCCTTCTGCCTTACAGTTACTAGTCTTCCATATTATTATGTGTATTTCAAAAACAAACTCAAACCACTGTCATGGAAAGGCCTTCTTGTGGAGTGGAATTTTCTACAGATATCTGAAATGTTATGCGAGAAACATTAGCAGATGACACAATGGTGAATTCAGGATGTGTATCTCAGAAGAGAAAAGTTGCGGGTGTGCTAACTCATGAAAAATTATAGTGAACATGTTATGTTTGTAGTTTTGAACCAAGCGCATATGAATGATTCTCCTTTGTTCTTTGAGTGGGTTGACTTATTGAAAAAGATGATGCAAGATGAGTAAAATGAAGCATACTTAAGTACCAATTGGATCCCGTTTTATGTAATGAGACCTGTCCACACTTCTGAGACTTCACAACATCCCTACTTTTCTATCATGAATATCTTTTAGGTGGAAAATCTGCCCTTGTCATCTATATCCACGAGATGTTTTCTTTGTTTTGGCAGGCCCCTATAGGCATTCGGCTATGGCATCATATCCGAGAAGAAAATGCCAAAAAAAGGGTAATAAATTTGATCATAATTGCCCATTGTACCTTGATATATTTAGTTTTGGTGAGGAACCAGAAAGAACAGGCTAATCATTGCATTTACTCTCTGCAGGGTGGTTTTTATCTTGATCCATTCGCTAAGCGCAATGCAATATCTTGTCTGGGCGTTCCAGTAGGTGGTATTGGGTACGTGCTTACTCATAAAAAAAAATTACATTTATTTTTGTTCACTGCATGGCTAGAAAAGCCAAACTTTAACTGAATCCATTCACTATTTATTTTGGACTTCAGATTCATTCTAGCAAGGTGGATGCGAGCTTGTCATCTTATATATTTAGAACTACCTAGTCATCTATTAATTAGAGTAGAATAATGTATTGAAATAATGATCTGCATGCATTTTATTTGCAAGTTATGTATAATAGGCAACATATGGTAGAATACTCGTATGTTCATAGGTAAGTTTGTAGTCATGGCAAACTAAGTTCATTGATCTTCTTAATGAGTTCCCTTCCAATTCCTGTTTTCTTCTACTTGTTTTAAATAAAATCAACAATTTACAGTTCAGGAAGCATTGGAAGAAGTTACAAAGGTGAATTTCAGCGTTGGCAACTGTTCCCTAGAATATGTGAAGAAAAACCAGTTTTAGCAAATCAATTTTCTGTAAATTTAACTCAAATTCCTGGATAAAAAATTGCCAATGCATGTGTTTTACACTTCATTTCTTTGGGAAGCTGCGACTAGTTAAATGGAAATCATCCAAGTCTAATGGGAGACTCATAATGACACAAAATTGATGAGGAGAAATATGTTCATTTTGCAATCTATGGAACTGTCAGTAGTTTTTCAGAGCAATCCTTCGCTAGAAATCAACATTTGGTTGTTAGTTTTCCTGTGTTTGATGATGCCTAGCTATGCAGAACACAATAGTCATGTTTGTGGTTCTGTGTAGACTAAGTTGTTTTCTTTACCGGCTCTCTATCTGCTTGAAATGTCTTAAAACACCAATTTTGCTGAAGGTACTTGGGATAGGGGAGCTTGCATCTTCTCTTACCGTGAACCTTTAGAGCCAGTTGCTTAAGGTTGACTTTGGATACCTTTCCTTTCTGTTTCTTGTATTTAGCAAATATATGATCTTCTCACTCACATCATTGCATTTTTTGCTAGAAGAGGCAATTATAAAAGAAAGATGAATCGCTACCATCATCAATATATCTTGACTTGTAAGATAATTATATAGCCTCCATGAATGTTTTTTTGGTGGTAGTGACTAAATTCCACTTATCCCATGTAAATTTTAACTTATTTCTGTTTCCTGCTCAATCATCCTCTGGTTGACGCTGCCCCTGCCAAAGGTAATTAATCGATGATTTTTGTTGAATTAAGTCAAGATATGAATGGGAAATGAAGATTCCACAAATTAATATCCACGAAGGAAATATTTTTTTTTGGAATTTGTGAACCTTTTTTCATTTGCAAAATGATGTGTAATTTCTTTATTTGAATGCTACTGCATGCAGATTTTTGTTTCGCGCTCAAATGGTAAAAAATATTCCAGCGTACTGTGCTCAAGGAGTCCAGACATGCTTCAGTAAGTGATTGCATTATTTCCTGATTAGTTTATAATTAATACATGAATTTTTTTTCTTATTCAACTTGAAAATCAGTTAATATTGAGCTTGACCTTGATAGAAATATAGACAGAAATGAAAAACAATCAAAGATAAACTTGCTGAATTTCTTCTACATAATCAGAGAAGCTGCAGGCTCAGGGATTGGATCTTGGGACTGGAATCTGAAGGGAAATAACTCAACATATCATGCTTTATACCCCAGGGCTTGGACTGTATATGAGGGTAATGTACATTTTCAAGTTGTATACATCCCAAATTATTATGCCTGCCATTTTGGATATATTATCTTGCATTTGGATGCCCTCCTCTTTAAGCGCAGGCGAACCTGATCCAGAACTCAGGGTTGTTTGTCGTCAAATTTCACCTATTATTCCTCATAATTACAGGGAGAGCAGCTTCCCTGCATCGGTTTTTACCTTCAAGGTTGGAATGCATCTCCACGAAGTTTAATTCTTTGACATTTAGTACAGTCTACCCTGTTACTAAGAGTGAAATGTATTTTCCAGCTCTATAATTCTGGGAAGACTTCTGCAGATGTCACCTTGCTTTTCACATGGGCAGTAAGTACCTGCTTTTTTCAACCTTTACACGATGCTTTTGCATTGTTTGTACTGTTCTGTGACTCATTTCTATATTTATTTCTTCAAATGAGTGCTAAATAAATGTCTCAATATCCAACAAAGTAGTCCACCAACTGAGAAGCCACCAACACTCATGCAACTTTATTGTTTGCGCCCATTTCAGAATTCTGTTGAAGGGGTTTCTGAATTTTCTGGTCAGCACCTCAACTCAACAAATATGTAAGGCATATGGTGATTTTTTTTAAAATAATTATATTGTTGTAATTTCCAGTATCACTGTTAATATAAGACTGTCATGAATGTTCTTTTATTTTGTGTCTGTGTATAAAGCATGTGGATTTGCATGTAATGCTTGTAGCTGATGCTAATCAATTGATTTTCTAGGATGGAGGATGGTGTTCATTGTGTGCTTCTGAATCACAAGTAAGTTCATTTCTTTGGAAATTTATATTATTTCGAGATTTGATAGGATTTGTTTGTCAGTTTATGGCATGTGTTGAGATTATCTTATAATGAACTCATCTTGTTTACTAATACAGGACAGCAAATGGGTTTCCCTTGGTAACTTTTGCAATCGCAGACACAAAAGAGTCCCGTTGTTCATGTCTCAAAATGCCCTTGCTTTGTGATATCCGAAACTTCGTAAGGTTTCACTGACCAAAGAAATGTGGAATGAAGTAAAAGAGGTTGGCGGACTTGTACTCATACTTTGTTCATTTTGTGAAAATGTTCTCAAATTCTAACTCGTCCCTCTGCTAACAACACCTACTTAAAAATTCCACTATTTTTTTTTAACTTCAAATCGCAATGAGGGATTCAGGAAAATTACAGCCTTATATATACAATATATGGATGTTGTCTATTCATATTTGCATGCATTTTCACCAAGTTTTAGCTATCTTCTTTTGCTAAAAAAGTAGCGATGATTTCCTTACTAGGAACTAGTTGTTTGTCAAATGTTTTGGGTCCTTTTACATCTACAACTCAAATTTAGTTTCCACTGGGAAAGTGATGATCAGACAAGTATTCTGCTTAATGATAATTTATATACCAGGTATTTCTTCCCTTGGGCATTATAGCTCATGTGGTATAGGACCTGTTGTAATCAAGTAGCCTCCATTTCAAATCTTACTGAATGGAAAAGTCAGGAAGATGATGAGAGTACGTATTGAAAACCAGTGTGATCGAGAACGGTTGAGGCATTTTGGTTTTCATTACAGCTGGATTTGGCTCTCCACAAGTGAATGCATACTTTATTACTGATGGTTTTTCAGGCGTTCTCTAAACACTAATGATTTTCTCATGCTTTCCATTTTCCACACCCCAAATACACCAAAGCTTATGGAAGATATTCTTCCTTAAAAAAGGAAAGATAACACTATCCCTTATTTTAGCTCTAGGGATGCATGTGATGATCCAGAAGGAATAGCCCTGAGCCTGGTTACTAGTATTGTTTCTGTCATCATTTTCTACCAAACTTGATGTACACTTTGTGTTTTAATAGAACGGATCCTTCGACAACCTCAACTCATCTGGAAAGCCAATGCCTTCAGAACCAGGATCATCTATTGGGGCAGCCATTGCAGCAACTTCAACAGTTCCACCAGATGGAGTATGTACAGTTACTTTTTCATTGGCATGGGACTGCCCTGATGTAAAATTTGGGAGTGGAAGGACTTACCACAGGTGGGTCACCAAATGCCTTGTCTTAAGTGGACTACAGATTGAAAGGTTTCTGTACACTAAAAAGTTTTCATAAACAGGCGTTACACAAAATTCTATGGTACTCATGGAGATGCTGCTGCAAATATCGCGCATGATGCTATTCTAGGTGAAGTCCTAATCTGTCCTCTTTGATGATACCATTTTGCTTTAAAAATGTGCAATCGTGGGCCAGAAATATTTTCTATGGAGATTGGTTTAACATTTGGCAACCACAATCTTGAATTGGCAAGAAAATAAATTCGTCTGAGTTCCTAATTTTGTATATTTCCTTGAAATACAGAGCATGGCCTTTGGGAGTCCCAGATAGAAGCCTGGCAAAGACCAATTCTTGAAGACAAGAGACTTCCTGAATGGTTAGCTTCATTATGCAGTGTTTTCTCATTTCATGTAAACCCAGAACCTGAAGTTATTTTGATGCTTCCTTGCAGGTATCCTGGCACTCTCTTTAATGAGCTCTATTATCTTAATTCAGGGGGGACAATTTGGACAGGTATGTGGATGATGAAGCCTCCTCTCTTGTAGTCCAAATGTTTATGAATTGCTTACTTTCGAGTTTTCTGTATTTCGATTTTTGAATTTATTGACTAGTTAGAGTTTTAATTATTTGTTTGTTTATTTCATAGTTTAGCAAGTATTGAAGGAAGTAAGTTTTCTCTCAATAGAGCAGGTTCCAACTTAGGCCATCAAGGTGATACTGCTGTTGACATTCTTGGAAGGATGGCATCTGTACTCGAGCAAATCCACACTCCTTTAACAACCAATTCTGCTTTTGGAACTAATTTACTGCAAGAAGGAGAAGAAAATGTTGGTCAATTCCTTTATCTAGAAGGGATCGAGTATCACATGTGGAACACCTACGATGTTCACTTTTATGCATCTTTCGCCTTTATTATGCTGTTTCCCAAACTTCAGCTCAGCATTCAAAGGGACTTTGCAGCGGCAGTTATGATGCATGATCCCAGTATGATGCCACTGCTACAAGATGGACAGTGTGTCCCCAGAAAGGTTATTGGAGCTGTCCCTCATGACATTGGGATTCACGACCCATGGTTTGAAGTAAATGCCTATAACCTCCACAATACTGATCGCTGGAAAGACTTGAATCCAAAATTTGTTCTCCAGGTTTACAGGGATGTGATTGCCACTGGAGACAAGAAGTTTGCACAAGCTGTTTGGCCATCAGTTTATGTTGCAATGGCTTATATGGATCAGTTTGATAAGGATGGTGATGGGATGATTGAGAATGATGGCTTTCCTGATCAGACATATGATACATGGTCTTTGTCTGGGGTTAGTGCATACTGTGGTGGGCTGTGGGTGGCAGCCTTACAGGCTACATCAGCCCTGGCATGGGAAGTAGGAGACAAGGATTCTGCAGAATATTTTTGGTGTAGGTTTCAGAAGGCAAAGATTGTGTATGACAAGTTATGGAATGGCTCTTACTTCAATTACGACAACAGCAGTGGCACCAATAGCTCGTCCATTCAAGCCGATCAATTGGCTGGACAGTGGTATGTTACAATTATGCCTTTTTTTTAGATCATTTAGCATATAGTTTTGCTTGCTTGAGGTTTCCAAAGTAAATCACTTGCTTCTGGAAGCAGCAGAAGCAGCTCTTGTGTGTTCTTTCAAAAGCTCAGAAGGCAGATTTGAAATCACTTCCATATTTCTGTAGATTACTTGCAGGATAATGAAAATAGTCCAGGCTTAGGAGTTTCGAGGGCTTCTAGTTTCTCCACTGAAGGGTTTTGTTGGCAGGTACGCACGAGCATGCGGGCTTGCGCCTATTGTTGATGAAGACAAAGCTCGGCGTGCACTGGAGAAGATTTATAATTACAACGTCCTGAAAGTGCCGCAACAATGATCCAGGAAGGTTTGACAGACATGGCATTTCACACTGCTAGTGGAGTCGTCGAGACCGTGTGGGCTGAACATGGACTCGGGTAGGTTAGCGCTGGATTGTCCACGCTGCCGACCGCGGTTTGAAACTGCGGTTGGCCGTGCAGAAACCATCAGAACAAAATGATGCTTCTGCGCGGCCAACCGCGGTTTGAAACGCAAGTGGTTGATCAGACAAACACACATGAAACCATAAGCTTCAACTGTAACATTCTTTCACGACCATAACCCATGGAATGCTGAGTAATGTTAATATGATTTATATCATTCTCTAACACCCCCTCAAGTGAAAGCTCTTTGGGCTTGAAACTTGCACACAGGCCCACTCTACATTGTGCTTGATTTATATCAAATAGAATGGGGGTGGTGAGATTTGAACTAGTGACCGCTAGGTCAACAAGGCTCTGATACCATGTTAAGGAACCATCTCACTTAAAAGGTTAAGCTTATAGATGAGACTCTATAATATGATTTATATCATTTTCTAACAAGTAATTGCATGTGTTATTTGCAGATATTCTTTTCAAACTCCTGAGGGCTGGAACACCACCGACCAGTATAGATCTTTATGCTACATGCGGCCCTTGGCCATCTGGGCAATGCAGTGGGCTCTATCCAGACCGAACCTTCACCATCACCAGCAGGAAATGAAATTGCAAGTCAAGGAAGACTCTGCGCACCATGCTGGCTTCGCCAAAGTTGCTCGTTTTCTCAGGTTGCCTGAAGCGGAATCATCTAAAAGCTATTTCCAGTCTTTGTTCGACTACACTACCAACAAGTTTGGTTACAATTGATTACACGTGCCAAATAGCTCTCACGCGGGAACACTTACAGGCACACATATATAGTTAGTTGATGACAATGTCATTTATCATTACCGCAAGTCAAGTTAAATTATATTTTTCTTAGAACATAAAAAAATATTTATTTTTAAATTTAAAAAACTTAAATAATGTGAAAGTTAATTTAATATAATTTGATTGACTTTACTAGCTACAAATATCTCACCCAACCTATGAAAACACTGAGTCATTAGCTTGTGTTTCGCCGCGGTGAGAATTGTTTTTTTTGTTTGTTTTAGTATATGTAATTTTTTCTTTTATATTTTGGTTTTTATTTTTTATTTAATTTTGATCCCCTTATTTTTTTTATCCTTATGAGATGATTCTTAATTATTTGTTTATATTTATGTATCTATATTTTTAGTTTTAATTTTTAATTTTTATTGTAATTTATCATTGTATTAAATGCAATTTGGGTTAAAAATAGAATAAGTTTAGTTTTGGTGGTGTGAAATGAAAGTGAAACCCTCACTTATGTATGTATAGTGAATCTTATGCTGTTAGTGATTTGTTATCTTTGTGTTTCTTTGTATTTGTTTTGTTTATGTGTGGCTTGCTATATTGTTAATTTAAAGTGTTTTTTATTTCAAAAGAAATGAAATTATATATATATTTGGTGTGAAATGAAAGTGAAACCCTCACTTATGTATGTATAGTGAATCTTATTCTGTTAGTGATTTGTTATCTTTGTGTTTCTTTGTATTTGTTTTGTTTATGTGTGGCTTGCTATATTGTTAATTTAAAGTGTTTTTTATTTCAAAAGAAATGAAATTATATATATATTTTTTAAGATTTATTCTTCAAACTATTATATTAAAAACAAAACTCAGTTCATTTATATATTTTAAGACATTAATATTAAATAAATATCAAAATATATAATTATTTTTAAAAGAAAAAACCTTTAAAATAATTGTTCCCATTATTTTAAACGCATTATCTATAATAAAATGAACATATAAAAAACAATAATCATAAGTTTTGTAGGCTAATTATTTCGCTCAGATGTATAGCATCATTAAAAAAAATTAAGAATTATTAATATTTTTTTACATGTTAAAAAATTTGGTTTTGTCTGTTGCGAAGCTCAGACAAGTAGCTCATATATTTTTTCATTGCAAATAATTTGACCCAATTTGTCTACACGTGTATTCATATATTTTTTATTTATGTGATATTAAATCTAAAATATCATACATAATAAAACTATAAAAGTCAATTTTTAACAAAAATAACCTCAACTAATAAATTATTTGATTATTATTCTCATTATAATTATCATGATTGTTGAATTATCACAATTATTATAGCTGTCATCATAACTATTATTGACAATATTATCGTTGTCACTATCATTATCATTATAAAAAGAAATTAAATATTTTTTTATTTTATAAAATTTATTCTTCATATTATTATATTAAAAATATTTCAAAACACTGAGATTAAATTCATTTGAGTTTTTTTTCAAAAAAAATGAGTTTATATATATATATATATATAAGACGTTAATATTAAACAAATATTAAAATATATGATTAGCCTCACATATTTTAAAGGAAAAAACCTTAAAAATAATTGTTATCATTATTTTAAACGTTTTATCGATGATAAAATGAATATATAAAAAAACTAAATAATCAAAAGTTTTATAGGATTATTATTTTGCTCAGATATATATCATCTTACAAAAATCGATAATACCCCTGAGTCCAAGGCTAAAATTATTGTGCACAGAGAGATAAAATAATAATTTAACTATTTTAATCCATAATAATTTGTGTCTAATGCTACAATAATTTGTCTATAATGTTTTAATGATCCGTTTTAGCTTATTGGTAATAACTTTACTAAAAAACAATATTAAAGATACTATTTTTTTTATTAATATTAAAAAAAAATGAATTGACTTGGATCAACCCATTATAATATGTTAAATTTATGATTAAAGAGAATATGATAATTTTATAAAAAAAAAATTAAAGCAAATTATAAAATTTATTTTTTATTTGATCTATTATTAAAATAATAATAAGTTAAATCCATGAACTAGATCATTAAATTGAGATAAATTTATAAGGAATTTGTTAAAAAAAACTTGATTTGACCTGAATTAATCTAATTAAAAAATAAATTTAATGTTGAAATATTTGTGATTCGTGTTATGAGACCGAGATATTATTTGTTTTAAAATAACGACCAAGTTAAAATACCAAAACATGTTATCTTGATATGAGACTAAGATATATTTATAGAAAAAAATCAAAACAAATTATAAAACTCGGTTATGAACCAATATATTGTTAAATGGTAAAATTAAAATAATAAAAAACACAAGAAACAATTTTAGTGAACTCATTAAAGACTATTACTAGTCGAGTTTAATAAATATATCAAACATATTTTAACCTTAATTTATTTCTAAATAAAACACACATTTATACATGCATTTCAAGTAAAAAGAAAAGAAAAACTCAACTCCAAGAAAATAAATACAAACCAAATTACGCTAAAACCACAATTAAATAGTAATTTATATTATATTATATTTATTTACCAAAAAGCCCACCACAAACGAGGTCGTTGTCCCACCACTCCCCAAGCATGCCGTAGTCGGAGGGAGACTTGTGGTTGTGGCGAGTGAAGAGAA
Organism: Salix viminalis; assembly: GCA_029228465.1. Taxonomy (NCBI): domain Eukaryota; kingdom Viridiplantae; phylum Streptophyta; class Magnoliopsida; order Malpighiales; family Salicaceae; genus Salix; species Salix viminalis. Next base: position 13,816,033 of record CM055428.1, on the reverse strand, counting down.
CAGGGATGGAGGATCGTCTGCAGAGGTCTATGGTAGTAAGAAGGCGAGGGAGGATGGGATTGACCATGGAGGAGAAGTAGTTTTACCATGGTAGTAAAAGAATAGAGGTTTTCGGGTCTGGGTTTCGGCTTCTTGTCTCATATTTCTTGTAAGATGAAGAGGCAGCAGCAGCAGCCATTGAATTCTTGATGAGGGAGAAGAAGGGGTTTTCTTATAATTATAGGACGAAAAAAAGAGGACGAAAAAAAGATAAACTCGATCGGGTTTGCTTTTTCACAAGAAACTTTTACTGTTAGAGGCAAACAATAATCTATTCAGCCCGGTGGTTAACCCGGTTACCCATGGTCTCGAAACATGATCCATGTGTCTGGTTCACATCATCGTTACCAACAGAAACACTTGTGTCCCACGCGTCTGATCTTCAATCCGAGTAAATGAAAGCAGTCCGAGTAAATGAAGCAGTCCTCACCCCCATCTCCATTTTCACTATCAAAGAAAGTAGCATTCAATCTGTTCAAAGAAGATGGATTCCATTCATTCTCTGCCAGCAATCTCAAACAATAATCAGACACTAGTATCAATGCCCCTTTTGCTGTCAAGAATTATAGGCAAATGAATTCTCATAAAGCACGCGTCTTTCTTTCTTATTTATTAACACAGAAATCAAACAGTTACGAAGGAAGAAAGCAAGAAAGAAACAGAGTGCGTGATCTACCGAGAGAGAGAGAGAGAGATTTGAGGTGGGGTGGCTAAATGATGGATGTGCTTGAGGACACGTGGCTGCTGTGGTTACTGTCACTGCTGCTGCTACTCGTCGCCTAAAGTTTTCCTTCGTTCCCCTGAACATAATATCAAATACAGAGTTGTTTTAGAAGAATTCTTCATCGTTCATCAGCTCATGTATCTGGTTTAAACAAGAGCATGATGATACAGCAAAATCTATGTCTTCATTTACAGATTCCGCAAACCAGATTTGTTAGATAAAAAGGTGTGCTTCCCTCGGCTTTCCACAAGAACAGTCAGTGATGGCTATACAAGTTCTGTGAGTGGAGATTAACTCTTTGTATACCTGGAGATGGAGCTGGCTGGTCGCTGATGCGAGATAAAAGAATGGAAACTTGCTTAGTTGCAGTGACCCAGTCTCTCCTTTCACTTGGCAGATTCAGTAATGAGATCAGTTGACACCATGCTCTGCAAAACCTGAATTCTTTCTCCGAGATCGTTAGGAGAACTGTGAAGAAGCTTCACACTAGGGGAAGTACCTTTCTGGGATTTGAAAATTGTTGAAATCCAGCTGTAAAGAGAGAATGGAGCTGTTATAACAGAGTTTGTTATAATTGGTCTTGTCCCTTAGTATTAGGAAATATTTGTGTGTGTTTTGTTTTGTAGTATGAGTAGTCTCTATAAATATATATTCCTGCACTGTAAAGAATAAAAATAAATGAAAGTGAGATTGAAGAAATATACACTTAAATTTTAACATAGCAAGTTTTTCGAATTATTTCTGTTCTCGGAAGCTACAGTGTTCTCGACACTGTTCATTGAACATTTACTGTTCAGATCGAAGCTCTCACTGAGCACCGAAACCCAGAAATTAAACACAAAATTCCCACAGTAGTTGTTTGTTCAACACCGAAACCCAGAAATTTCAAATCTTAAACCCAGAACACCCATTTCAAACCTTAAACCCGTCGAAAAACCCTTCAATCCATCACCTTCAGTGTATCCATCACTGCATATCATCTTCATCTTCATTATCAAACTCGAACCCAGAACCCACCAACACTGAAACTCAAACTTCAACCCACAAACATTCATACTCAAACCAGAAACCCAGCCGAACAACCCAGAAATCACCCATCAACCCAAACACCATCACACCATGAAACCCAGAAATCAACACCCATTCAGCATCCATTAAACCCATAAATCAACACCCATTTGACCCCGAAATCAGCAGCCATCTGCTTGAGGGTCACTGTGAGAAAGAACAAGCGAGGGTTGTGTCTCGAATTTTTTTTTCTTTGAAATCGAATTACTGTTTTCTTTCTTCTGCTGGTTCGAAACCCAGAACAACCCCAGTTCAATAAACACCAAACCCAGTTCATCCGAAATCATCATCCCAGAAACGTGATTGCTACAGTAGTGGTTTGTTATTGTAGCCACAAGTACATTAGAAATCATCATCCCGAAATCAACCAAAAATCAACACAGAAACCAACCCGAAACCAACCCATTATCAGAATCCAGAAAATCACAGAAACCAACCCAGAAAATCAACACACTTTGGAGCCAACTCATGCAATGCAAATCGGTGCAAGAAATAAAGGTGGTTACCTCACGGGCGAGACGAAGAAACCCGACCTAACTGACCCGAGAAGAGAAGCTTGGATTACTGAGAATCATCGAGTCAAAAGCTCGGATGACCACATCTTCCTCAATGGTTTGGACCCCGTATTTGACCAGGTGAGGGGGGAGATTCTGAGGAAGGAACCGAAGCTCGAACTGGAGCATGCCTACGACGCCGTTCGCCGAGAATACTCCCAGAAGCAAGTGATGGACGGCGGTCACCGTGGCGGCCCTCCGATGGTCTCTGAGTCTGCTGGGATGATGGCAGGTCACCGTCGATCGGGGGAGCAAGGGAGAGGCAGGTTTCGAAACAATGGGGCGGCGCGATCTGAAGGGAGAGAGAGGAATGAAAAATTATGGCGAAAGTTTTTGCATTTTATAGCTGACCGGGTTTTGGCTGACCGGGTGACCAAGCTGACCGGGTTTTGGCTGACCGGCTGACCAAGCTGACCGGGTTGACCGAAACAGTAGAGTTGACCGAAGTTGGATTAACCGAAAATACAAAAATGCACTGCGGGGAAATAAGGCACTCAAAACAATAGTGTTTTTTTTAAGATTGTAACCTTCTCTTCATATTTTATTCCGAGACTCCACACCCTGTTAATCAGAGGAAGATCCCGGGCCTTCTCTTCAGGGGGAGAGTAATAATGAAGAGAACGAAGATATTCCGAGACTCCACACCCTGTTAATCAGGGGGAGATCCCGGGCCTTTTCTTGTATCATTCTGAGAGTTCACACCCTGTTAATCAGGAGGAGATCACTATCAGGATGAAGAGAACGAATCATTCCGAGACTCCACACCTTGTTAATCAGGGGGAGTCCCCGGGCCTTCTTTTTCAGGGGGAGAGTAACAATAAAGAAAGAGAACGAATCATTCCGAGTCTCCACACCCTGTTAATCAGGGGGAGATCCCGAAGATATTCCGTGACTCCACACCCTGTTAATCAGGGGGAGTTCACAATCAGGAAATTTACATTCGATAAAGCAGAACCTTGTCACTTGGAGAAGTAAGAAGCAGAAAGTAGTCGCAAGGTCAAGTGCAGAAGCAGAATACTGGGTATGGCTCATGGTGTATGTGAATTGCTATGGATTAAACAGGTACTACAAGACTTGGGAATTGAGTATGGGACATCTATGGGTCTACACTGTGATAATAAGTCAGCTATGGAGATTGCGCATAATCCTGTTCAACATGATCGTACCAAACACGCCGAAGTTGACCGGAATTTTTTTAAAGAAAACCTTGATCGGAAAATTATACAATTTTCGTTTGTAAGGTCAGAAGATCAGCTGACTGATGTACTCACAAAAGCGGTTTCAGGAAGAGAGTTTCACGGTGCAATTAACAAGTTGGGCATGATGAACATCTATGCTCCAACTTGAGGGGGAGTGTTAAAATCCAGCTGTAAAGAGAGAATGGAGCTGTTATAACAGAGTTTGTTATAACTGGTCTTGTCCCTTAGTATTAGGAAATATTTGTGTGTGTTTTGTTCTGTAGTATGAGTAGTCTCTATAAATATATATTCCTGCACTGTAAAGAATAAAAATAAATGAAAGTGAGATTGAAGAAATATACACTTAAATTTTAACAAAAATAGTTTCCTCTGGAAAGAATTCGAAGGGCATGCCGACAGAGAATTCCTGAAAACTCGTGATGTTTATATTATTCTTGTATCTCTCTTAAGAAAACAAAAACCGATATATACGTAAAAATTGTTGACATTTGATGAGCAACTTGTTGGAATCCTTATTTATATAAGTAAAAATAAAGTTTGTGTTAGAAATTGTTTGTTACAAGGTAAATATTTTGCAAAAGGGGGGGAGTCATGCTAAACATGTCACATAGTTCGATGAATATTACAAATTCATTTTTCATCAATGGTTGATTGAGAATTAAACTTTAAAATTTATTTAATTTTTTTTAATCAAGTTATCTTGATCTCATGATCATGATCATTTTTTTTGTTTTTTTTAATTTTTTTAGTTTCATCACTCAACATTAAATTTATTGAAAAATAAATTTTATAATTTGTTTTCTATTAAGCTATCATAGTTTCATAACCTGACATGTAGCTTGCAAGTTACTTCAAATTGATCTAATAAATAATTATACAAAAAACTATTATGATTATTTATTTTAAATCAAATTATGTCTTTACCAGTTGTTTTTAAACCATAAAGTCTACCGGATTACATCTGGTGTATCCTCGTATGGTTTAGATTTATTCTATACTAGACAAAAAATATTAGCAACACTTTAATATTTTTTATGTTAAAAATATTGATATAATATAGTTAAGCCCATACATTTTGTATTAGCCAACTTGTCTTGCTACGTTGATAGGATTAGAAATTAACTTGCAATAAAACAAGAAGAAAGAATATGCAAACACTTTGAACATGTTCTTTGGCATTATAAAAAAAAAATTAAACTAAAAAAATTGATAAAAATGTATTTAATAATATAAGTTAAAAATTAAATACCTCAATAAATAATAAAAAGAATTGTCGATACTAATTAAAAACACAATAAGAGCCGTGGCCTTTTGCACTGTGCACTGTCTCTAGAATCACTGTGGATTCGAAAGCAGCAGTACTGCTAAAATGACTCATGCGGCGCTAGCGAGGAGGGGCTGGCATGCGGGGCCATTTTGGGTTTTTCCCTTTTTTTAAAAAAAATATTCATTTATGCACAGTGCAATAACGGTTTAGTCCCCACTAATAGGACAAAATAAGGCATCCGGGCGCAGGGCACACGCGTAATTGCACGCGACCGGACCGGCCCGGTCCGGTCCGGTCCGCCGCAACTTTTTCTTTTTTTATTATTTTCGGAAATGGATAAAGACGTTTTTAACCCCCAATAAGACAAAAACAATGAATTGGGTCCAGGGTTAGAACGGTTATTGACCCTATTTTTCAAAATTTTAAATCGGCGTTTCTGGGGGCGTGAGGCGCACGCGCCAGACGGTTTCCGTCTCCACGCTCGTTCGAGCGACGCGTCGCGGCCTCCTCCGGTGGCGAAAAATTGGATCCCGTGACGACGAACGATGCGCCGACGAGTGTTCGTCCTCCGCGGTGGTGCGTGTCACCACCACATGCCCGAAGACGCGCGGGGGGCGGTTCAAGCCGCCCGACAGCGCTTTCTCTCCGGAATGGCAAAGTTTCACTTCGGGTCCTTCTACTTTCAATTTCGGGTTGGTCGTATATAACTCAATCAATTCGGTACAAAAGTTCCGATTGTTTCAATTTTGTCCTCTGATTTCAATTTAGAATAAATGTAATTTGCATTTCAGCCCTTTGACTTTTAATTTTTTAATTTCAGCCCTTTATATTTGATTTTCATTTAAGTCCTTATACTTTTATTTTTTTATATTTCTAAAATAATCCCTACTTTTGTTCATGTATATATAAAAGTGTATTTAACACAATAATAATAATAATAATGATAATAATAATAATAATACTAGTAATAATAATAATAGTAATAGTAATAGTAGTAGTCATAATAATAATAATAATAATAATAATAATAATAATAATAATAATAATAATAATAATAATAATAATAATAATAATAATAATGACTTAATTATTTTTTGTTCTTACGCTTCTCTGTTTTTTTTCTTTCTCCCGATAATTTGATAATAAGTTTTTTTTCCCGGTTATAGCAATAATAATAATTTTTGTTTTTTTATCTTTTGTTAAAATTTCTTGCATGTTTTTAGTCTTTCATTGTTTTTTTCCTTTCATTATTAACATAATAATAATAATAATAATAATAATAATAATAATTAAATTGTTTTGCGTGCTTGCTCTTTCTTTAATGTTCTTTTTCCCTCCGGATAATTTCATATGTTTTTTTTTACAGTAATAACAATAATTTTTTTTTTAAATCTTTTGTTAAAGTTTATAGGATGTTTTTAGTCTTTCATTTATTTTTGTTTCTTTCATTATTAACATAATAATAATGATTATAATAATAATAATAATAATAATAATAATAATAATAATAATAATAGTGATTATTATTAATATTATAATAATAGTTATTATGTATTCTATTATTATAATGATAGTGATTATTTATTCTTTCATAATAATAATAATAATAATAATAATTATTTTTTAATTGGTTTTTCTTGCTTGCTGTTTTGTTCATGCTTTTTATTTTTTTCCCTCGGTATAATTTAATAATTTTTGTTGTTTTTATTCTAGCGGCAATAATAATTTTAAATGTTAAGACTCCGATGTTCCTATTGTTATAATATTTTAAATTAATATTGCTTCCTTTTTCCCTTGCTCTTTCTATTAATTGATTTTTATACTTTTATTATCTGCACAATAATGATTGAAGTAAGTTTGTTTTTTCTTATTCAAATATTTTGTTTTTTTTTTTAATGTTAGTGTACGCTCTTTTGTGATCGTTTATGACGCAATACCTATATTATAAAAGATGTAATCTATACTTACGTTACAAACTCAACTCAAAATTGTAAATTATATACAAAAAAAAACCCGCGGCAACGCGCGGGCAATTTGCTAGTTGAAGCTAAATCGAGAAGTTGAAAAATTGATACAAGTTAAGATATTTAATCTCATGTCATTGGGAGTGATTCAATTTTTTATTTATTTAATTTCATGACAATAAAATTGAGTTTTGCAAGGAAAGTAATAATTTGGATTTATTAAAAAAATATAATTTTCTAGTACAATTCCTCAAGTCCTTATTAATTTATTTTTTTTAATAAAAAATAAAACTTCTTACATCTATGGATAAAAATTACGTGACTGGAAAAAGGGATTTTCTAGAACGAAATGCCAAACCAGTGGAGTGACACACCACACCAGACAGTGCACTATCATCTATTTTTTTCGAGATCACAGCAGAACTCAGTCTACCTTGCGATACAGCTAGCACAAACCAGAAAATAAATTTGACTTATTTTCAAATTGCCACGTGCACACACCCTACGGTTTTAATTTTGATTTCAGGTTCGGTGTGGATATTAGCAGTGAGAAAAAAACCGAAAACCGATTAAACCGACAAAATCCAAAAAAAATTAACCGAGAAAACCAAATTGATAAAAAAAACCGATTAAACCAATTATAAAATTTTGAAAAATGTCCGGTTCGGTATCGGTTTTGTACGGACCGAACCGATTGACCCGAACCGAACCGGTTCGGTTTAACATTTTACTATAAATTGAAACTTACGAAACCCTAATTCATCTACCCCCATCCATTCACGTCTCGCCTCTCGCCTCTCGCCTCCCTCACGTCAGTCCCTCTGCAACGAAAGTTTCGTCCCTCTAAGAAAGCCTCGCAGTTTGGTTACGAAACTAAGATTCTTAATTTCTTAACCTCGCAGTTTGGTTTCACTTTGCATCTTAATCTTCGTCCCTCTCGCCTCTTGCCTACCTCTGTCTCTGCAATCTGATCACATCGTTACCCCCGGTTCGACAGTTTCTCTTTATCATCATCCCCATTCGACACGGTTGTAGTTTACAAAAGGTAAGTAAATTGAACCTTTGTTTTATTTCTTGTTATATTTGATAAATAATCTGTCGTAGAATAGTCATGATTGATTGGAATTTGTAGATCTAACCAAACACAGAAATAGCATCCTTCGCGTTATTAGCACTTAGCAGTTTAGCACAACATTCAAACCAACAAAGCTTAATTTGTCAAATACAAGTCACAGATGAGGGCCTTTTTTTATTTTCATCTCAACTTCAAAACACTGAAAAAAGAAAAGAGAAGCATGGTGAATCTATAAGCGTGATGCTGCCATATATCAGTACATAAAATTGATTGACAATGAGTTCGTTGTAGTTGTATTTTACCATTCCTGTAAAGATAGTATTGTTCTCTGTCAAAATGAGTATTCATCTTTCTGGTTATTTCTCGACAATGACTGATTTTCTTGTTGCAATGATATATTGTGAATTCTAAAAATATTGTGATTTTCTTGTTGCATCATGGATCAATCTCGGTCGACATTACAACCTTGATGAATGATTATGAAAAATATGAAAATCTTGAATCAAGTTATTTTTCTTATACACTTGTATTTTTATTTTATTATTTATTAATCAATTTATTTTCAATCTAACATTTCTATTTTTTTTTGTAGAATTTGGTGGAAAGTTAAATCTAGCAACAGATGATAATTAGTTTAAAATCGGGTGTATCTCTTAAAGTATTTTATGTTAATGTTTTGTTTATTTTGAAGCCCTTTGAAGGCAATTTCTGTAATTTAAATTTAAATTTGTTCACTTGTGGAGTTTAATTATTTCACCTCATGCTAAATCAAACAAAACAAAAATATTATAAAGCTGAAAAAAATTAATAAACACTATATTAACAATTAAATACATTAATACTTGTATTAGTTGCAAAAAAATACTGTGGGAGTTGATAAGAAAATTAATTTCAAGCCCATTAGAAAAGTCATTCGAAAATCCATCAAAAAGCCCATAAAAAGCCCATAAAAAAGCCCATAAGTGGGCCCAAAAACTATTTCCGTTTTTTTCAATTTTTTTAATCTTAAAAACCGAACCGAACCGAAAGTGGTCGGTTGTTGATGGGTTCTGTTCGGTTTCGGTTTTTTTTTTTTAAAACATACAATTTTCGGTTTGGTTACTTTTTTTGATAAGAACCGAAAATGCTCACCCCTAGATATTTGTGTGTACCCGTTGAATATTCTATTAATACCTGAAACCTGATCGGGTTGGGTATAAAATTTAGGATCAGGTTCGGATCGGGTATGAATATGAATATTACAATACCTGATCCATGAAACCCGTTGCCATTCCCACCCATCTCTCTAACTAAAAACTGAACTACAGGGGTGCTCGCTCTGCTTTTTAGGGTTTTCCCTTCAAAACCTCTTTTTTTAGGGTTTAAGCTGCCAATCTCAATCAATTTTCATGTTTTGCAGCTTTTAATTATTGACTGAGCTGAGCTACTTACAATGTCGAATCGGCCAGAGCTACTAGCTCCACCTGAGATTTTTTATGATGATTCAGAGGCTCGTAAATACACTTCCTCTTCTCGTATTATCGATATTCAGGTACTCTTTTTTTAAATTTTAAATTTTTTTCAACTCTTTAATGCTTATTTAATGATTTTGTTAGCCGATGATGATGTGTGACTGTTAATAGGCTAGGCTATCGGAAAGAGCATTAGAGCTTCTTGCTTTGCCTGTTGATGGAATCCCTAGGTTACTCCTCGATATCGGTATGTTGCATTTTGCATTTCCATCACAATTACATTATGAAGCCACGCTCTCTTCTCTGTTTGTAAATGTGATTAATTTATGGTTTATGGTTTGTTTTCCAGGTAGAAAATAGCTACTCCATTGATTTCGTTAATTTTTTTAGAATTCTTATCTTGTAGGAATCAAACATAGGGCCTTGACTTTGATAATTCTATGGTGAAAGAAACTGGGAATAAAAGTACCATGGACGAGATAACAAGAATAGAGAGCCATACACACAAGACTTTAAATGGAATCAACTATCACAATAGACATTTTTTTTTGTAGCTGTGGTGTTTTTCCTTTTAATATGCCTGTGTGGGACAATAGCTATTTACACGTCAAACTTTTGTTGTTTTAAACCTTGAATTTCTGATACTTGTTACATTTTTTTGTTGTTAATTATTCTGTCTGCAGAATTCTGTTCCAAAGTTTTAAATTCTTACTGTGATTGTTCTGGCTTTTTCAGGCTGTGGATCAGGGCTTAGTGGGGAGACATTAACTGAAAATGGTCACCAATGGATCGGCTTAGATCTTTCACAGTCAATGCTTAGTATGTTTGATTGAGTTTGTTCAATTTTGTAATATTTCCCCGGAGGTTCATGTTAGGTTATTTTGCATTTTTCTTTCTTGTGAAATCCAGATATTGCTTTGGAGAGGGAGGTTGAGGGTGATCTTTTACTTGGTGATATGGGTCAGGTATCCAACTAAGATTCAGTTTTAGTTTATATGCTCCACAACACAATAAAAAAAGAAGAATCAAGGTTGCGGGGGGGAATACAATTGCTTGGCCAGGATGCCTTTTTCTTTTTTCTTTATAAAATACTGATTTAGTAGGATGTCAGTTTTGTGCCTTTGCGGCCTTATGGTTGGGATAAGGTCGATGAGCTAAACATTAATCACTGATGCAAGGTTTTGCAATCTTCTAGTTTATTTCACTTTTGACCAAATATTCTGTGTCATATGACACTTGAGGTTTAATACTTAATGCTCTGTGAACTTATGATTTGTGAATGTTTGTACTTTTGAAAGCTATTTCAGTTCAAGACCATTTTTTCATTGTTATTACGATAGAATATGCAATGAAACCTGCAAAATAGGTTTTTGCTTATTAGTTATCTCTGAAATGCTTATATTTATGTTGCAGGGCCTAGCACTTCGACCTGGAATTATTGATGGTGCCATCAGTATTTCAGCTGTTCAGGTTTCACTCTCGTATGCTGTAGACATTTATGCATGTATGCAAGTGTTTTGTGTTAGAACGTGTCCAAAAAAATCAGTTTTTCTTTAATTTATGCGATTCATCTATCTTCATCTTCTGATGTTCCACCTATTTGAATTATTTCAGTTAAGTGGAGGCTTGCTTGTGTTGTGCTCTTTGATGAACATGTCTTTTATTGAAGGAAACAAAAATGTCTATTTATGAATTACTTTTCCCCCCATCTTGATTGTTCTCTCTTTCCACAACCTGACCTTGAAAAACAGAAGATTGCAGTTTTTCAAGGCAAAGGGTTTAATGACAGTTAAATTGTCATTTTGGCTGTAAGGTCTGAACTTATATGTCTTCCCTAACCGACCCATTTATTACTTCCGCTAGGGCCTATCAAAGCTTGCTTACATGCTGGCTTCTCATTGTGCCAAGATCTTTATAGAAACAGTAAATTAAGGTAGAGAGGTGGACATTTCTAGATGGCTGGAAAATTTTAATCAGACTATTAACAATTATTCTTTGTGAAGTTGGATGAGCAAAAAAGAGATTTCGGGGAGGATGTTGTAGAAATGTTATGATATTGAGATTAGGGGTCCATGGTTTTCCTCTTTTCTTTTCATTCTGGAGCCTGCAACCTGGTCTAGTGTTGCTTGTTCTTCCTAGCCTCGTATATTTCCATCTTTTCTTTCATATCTTTTGTATGAGTTGTTTCTTAAATGTGAATTTGCATAACACTTTAGTGAGTGCTTTTTTCTCACTTTATTCTTCTGATTTGGCTCCCAGTGGCTATGCAATGCAGATAAGTCCTCCCATGAACCAAGACTAAGATTGAAGTAAGTTCCTTCTCTTTTCTTTTCTGCTTTAGGTTTATGTAGTCTGTCAACACTCAATCTGTTTTGGGATTCAATATTGGGCTTGGTTTCTTCTGGATTTTTTTCAGAGAAAAAACTGGTTCTCATTAATGCGAAGCATTAAAGATTGATATATCTATAACAGATTACTCAGAAGAGGGGAATTCACAAGAAACTCAAATATTCAATTTGACTAAACTCACTACTTTGAACAAGTTTTGTTGCATTCTATAAGATTTCTTTCAACACTAGATAGTGATCAAAATTAGCCATTTGATATTCCTCTGGAGTCTTTGAATAACCGGTGCCTATTTTTCATATTGTAAACTGATTGACATTTTTACGGCAGGGCTTTCTTTGGATCATTATATAGATGTTTGGCAAGAGGAGCAAGAGCAGTGTTTCAGGTGTATCCAGAAAACATAGCCCAGCGTGAATTAATTTTGAGATCTGCAATGCATGCTGGATTTGCTGGTGGTGTTGTTATGGATTACCCACACAGGTATGCTAGGCTTCCATCTTGAAATCTCATGTTGAGTTTTTCATGGCTGGTAAGCTCATAAGTATTATTTGCTGTACATTTGTTTTTCACTTGATTTTAATAGCATTGGCCCTATCCAACCCTGGGAATAAAAGCCTGCACATAAAAGGCATCGAACTTCGCGGCAAGAAAGAGTGGTTTTATCATGAATCTGAACCTTGAGAGCTAGATGTGGTAGATGCTCTGTTTGCCTGCTCTCTTTATCAATCAAGTTTATCTTCTGACATGTAATTTCCTTCAAGTCAAACAGAGCTAAAAAAAAAGAATCTTGCTAATAATTATCCTCTGGTTCCATATTCCTCTTCGGAGTTTCATCATTCGCTGGCTAAACTATTTTTCTGTCGCAGTACCAAGAGTAGAAAAGAATACCTTGTGCTTACTTGCGGACCACCATCTATAAGCACTGCTGTCCCCAGGGGGAAAGGCGAAGATGGAGAAAGCTGCTCTGAAGATGAAAGTAGTGAAGAAAATCAGATGGTGGGTTTCTTTGACTTGGATTTTTTTGTTTCTTTTCAAGCTTTAACTGGGTCGTTTGTAAGGATGGTATCCTTTTCTTTTCAATTTGGATTATTCGAATCACTACTAATTATTATATATGCATGTATCCTGAGAATGCAGGTTTGCATTTCAAACAGGAACAGACCTCAGAAAAAACAGAAAATTAGCAGGAAAGGGAAGGGTAGAGAGTGGATATTTAAAAAGAAAGAGCAACTGAGACGAAAGGGAAACACAGTGCCTCCTGACACAAGATACACTGGTCGAAAACGGAAGGCTCGGTTTTGATCGTTACATTACATGTGTAGCCAACCTGTTGGAAAATTATACTTGGAAAACGCAGTGCCTGCTACTGCTTCCACTCCAACTCGGTGAAATCCATGTTGAAGATACGTACTGAGTCATGCAAGTGTGATATCAGATGGCAAAAGATGATTATTGTATGATACTTGGGTCATTTTACAGGCCTTGTGTTTTTGGAGATAGTTTGATATTAGGAAATGTTGAACGGCCTGCAGTTTTTTTCTCTTCCTTCATGCTGGTTTGGAAACTTGGCATTTCTGTCCCGGTACCTTCAATGAACTTTTGTGGATATTGATTCCGAGAAATAGAATTATTGATTTATTTATTACTTTTTCTATTATTATCCAGTGATGCAGGTGATTCTTGCTGAATTTCCATTGCTTAGACCCCCCTCTCTAGACATTCTCATTGTCTTCATGGATATTTAGGTCCATGTAGACATGAAATATAATAAATTTAGAGCATTAATTTTGCTTTGCTACATTTCTTGTGAATTAATAATCAAATGTTTTATTTTTATTTAATTTGAATCTATGAATTTACTTCATGCTATTTTTAGACATTAACATCAACTTCAACAGTTATTTTAACTAAACAAATAAAATCATATTAGCAACAACAAAATGCTTTTTTTCTCTTAATTAAATCTATTTTTTTCAAACCATAATTACAAAAATGATCACAACATGAAACAATTTTTACTTGATTAAGTAGAATAAAAATGATACTCATCTAGCTGACAAACTATACGATATACTTGATGTTGCTTTATCATATTTTAATTGTTTTGTTTTACTTGATCACAGTTATGGTGGGAAAAATGGAAATGGATGGATGACCATTTTGTTTGGAAATTGGAGCATCCAATCTTTGACCTTTTGTTTGGTTGTTGAGAAAAAGAAGAGATGCAGAGAGTTAAAAATTTGGGTCTTACAGGTTTATTATTTGTGATTTAAATGTGGAATTTTTATTACAGTGTTGCTCTCTCTCTCTCTCTTATAACATGGTTGAGTGGAGAACATTTCAAGTAAGAGTTTCTATTGCTTATGTAGAACTTCATTTTTTATTTTCTTTTTAATATAATAAACGGCAACAACTTTTGCTAAAACTGTAATAAAAATAAAAAATGCTCTCCACATCTTGATTGATCTTGAATTGGGACCTATATTTAATGATTGCACGTAGGACCTGTCTTTATTGAAGTTTAAAGAGTTATGTGTTCAATGCTCTGTATGTAATTTAAGTAAGAGTTAGTGAATTAAAATTTGATTAAAAAAAGGACAGGAGACCGATGTTTTTGTTTGGTTTAGCATATGCGCACAAGCCATATGAGGTTGCTATTTTTTTTCTGGTATGTAATTTATTTCCTTATCTAATGCCACTTTTCAACAATTAGAGCTATATTAGTTATGAAATATTTTTTTTGTTTTATTTTACCTATAATTCATATCAGCATTAACTTTGAGCATATATTCAAAAACAATTGAGGGTACATTTCCTTTTTAGCATCTCACCTTTTTTTTTATGGTTGGTGCTTGCTATGCAATTTGTTTATATTTTCTTTCATATTTTGTTTAAGGGGCTATTTGGAAGTGTAGAAACAATTATTTTTTAAAATGTTTTTGTACTTGGAAACACACAAACTTGAAAGTGTAGTAGGGGTTGTTTTTAAAGTGTTTTTTTGCTTAAAATACATCAATTGTTTTTAAAATAATTAGACATCAACAAATTAAAATAATATAAAAACATAAAAGAATTAATTTTAAGTAAAAAAACAATTTTCATGAAACACTTGTAGACATTAAATTTCAACAAGTTTGGTTCATGCCCCAAAATTCCTATTTATTACTTGTGGATCTAATTAAATTTAATGGGTTTGAGCCCAAATTAAATTAAAAACCCAAATCCAAATACATTTTATGGATTTTACTTTAATGTCCTTTAGGATAAGGGTATTTTAAGCAAATTCCATATTGATTTTCCTAAAATATCCTTTAGTTAAAGGATATTTGAGGTAAATTTGCACTTGACTTGTCTATAAATAGACAACAAAGCCATAAAAAAAAAAAAAGAGAAGTCCGAAAAACAACAAAAAAAGAATAGAAAAATAAGGTGCATGGGAGTTAAGACCAAGAACAAATACTTGAGAGTTTTCTCAAAAGAACTCAAGTCTATGAAGGAAAAATTGATCAAAGTCCTAATCTTCATCAAATCAAGCAAGGAAAACAAAGGATCAAAATCTTTTCCTTCATCAAATCAAGTCAAGATATCACACGAAAGCTTTTGAGCTCGTGTGAATAATATTTACCAAATCAATTCAAGTTCTTCAAATCAAATCAGGTCAAGATCTCACGATTAAAACTACTAGGCTCGTGTAAATATCTCTTCATTCAAAATAAGAATATAATCTAGATTTGACCGTTAATCAGAGAATTCATATATGTGGATAACACTTTAAGAGAGTCTCCACTTTTCTTGTAATCAAATTTACTGCTTTAATTTTGGCACCATATTGTCTAGCACATGTATTCGACACACGAGAATTTTATGTGTACACTACTGTTTAGAACGCAATTCCAAATGACACCTAAGATTATATTAGCTAAGCAATTTATGTGTATTTTTGTTTATGCTTAATGAAGTCACAATCTTCCATTCTTAAGAGAAATATGGAAAAAAGCCTATTGATCGAACAATTAAAAATATGTGCTGCAAACAACAGTATTGGATTTTATAACATAATTATCCAGAAATGTAAACAGATTGTAAGCTATAATGATTTTATAAAACATCTGCTTTTAGATGTTTTATGCCGCACCCGTCTCGTGAATAAGGTGCATGCCTAAAAGCTCCCTTCCTGCAGTATCTGTAATTTAATGGAGGAAGAAAAGAATAAAGTAAAGTATCGAATAAAAAGTAAAAAAAAAAAACAGATAAAAAAGAGGAGAAACAAGGTTCACGTTGGCCTTGAATTGGAAGCGTGAAATTAAAGAAGAAGAAGAAGAAGAAGAAGAAGAGTAAACAAATTTACTAATTTGATCACATATATTTAACAAGAGTTACCTTTTTTTTTTTTGGTATAAACCACGTGGTGTCCTAGGCGTTGGCCCAGACTAATCCACGTTCGCACCGGGTGGGCTCCGAAGGGGTGAAAGTGCTCCCCAAAATGGCCGGCTCCATACAAGATGAGGGTTTGAACCCCTGACCTCTCTTAAGGGACGAGAGCGCTCTCACCACTTACGCCAGGACCCCTTGGGTTGCCTTGATCCTGTACTTTGGATGTGCATGGAAATAAATAGAGTAACCTCTCCCACTCCCACAATGACAGCAAAGGCAATTAATGGCCCTCTAGTCAAAAACATGAAACCAGTTTATCAACGTATTAATTAGTAGACATTGAAATATAGTCAAGCAATTATAGAAACAAATTATAGTGATTTGTTTTTTCCATAATTTGTGTGATTTGATTTTCGTCTAAAACATACTGTCTTGATTTGTCTTTTTAATATAATCAATCTATTCGAACAAATCATTATAGGTAATCAAATAATTATAAAAACAAAATCCTTAATTTAATTCATTTAATAAATAATGAAACCAGACTAAGTACATAAAACCTTAAAGCGATTTTCCAAATAAGGATTTAGAAGTTAATTGGATAGTAATTTTAATATATTCTTAGATTCTTTTTCTTCTCATGTTTTTTAACATTTAATATTATTATAGTGAATTAAAATTTGATTAAAAAAAAAGATAAAAAGGACAGGCGACCGATGCTTTTGTTTGGTTTAGCATATGCGCACAGGCCATATGAGGTTGCTATTTTTTTTTCTGGTATGTAATTTATTTATTATCTAATGACACTTTTCAACAATTACAGCTATATTAGTTATGAAATATATATATATATATTGTTTTATTTGACCTATAATTCAAATCAGCATTAACTTTGAGCATATATTCAAAAAAAATTGAGGGTACCTTTACTCAATAAAAAAAATGCCTCGCATGTAATGCAAGGCGAAACATTTTTTTTTTCGCTTACAAATTCATCTTTGACTAGATTATTTGGGTTAATCATGTATAGAGATTCAGTTTTTTTATTTAATTTAATTTTAAAGTATTTTTTGCTTGAAAATACATTGATTTTCTTATAAAAAATATTAGACATCAGCAAATCAAAATAATATAAAAACATAAAAGAATTAATTTTAAGCAAAAAATTAATTTTCATGAAACACTTGTAGACATTAAAATTTCAACAAGTTTGGTTCATGGCCCAAAATTCCTATTTATTACATGTGGATCTGATTAAATTTAATGGGTTTGAGCCCAAAATAAATTGAAAACCCAAATCTAAATACATTTTATGGATCTTACTTTAATATCCTTTATGATAAGGGTATTTTAAGCAAATTCCATATTGTTTTTCCTAAAATATCCTTTAGTTAAAGGATATTTGAGGTAAATTTGCACTTGACTTATCTATATATAGACAACAAAGCCATAAAAAAAGGAGAAGTCCGAAGAACAACAAAAAAAGAACAGAAAATAAGGTGCATGGGAGTTAATAACAAGAACAAATACTTGGGAGTTTTCTCAAAAGAACTCAAGTCTATCAAGGAAAAAAATGATCAAAGTCCTAATCTTCTTCAAATCAAGCAAAGAAAACAAAGGATCAAAGTCTTTTCCTTCATCAAATCAAGTCAAGTCAAGTCAAGATATCACACGAAAGCTTTCGAGCTCGTGTGGACAATCTTTAACAAGTCAATTAAAGTTTTTCTTCAAATCAAATCCAGATCTCACAAGATTAAAACTATCAAGCGCGTGTGAATATCTCTTCATTCAAAACAAGAACAAAATCTAGATCTAACTGTTACGTGAAGAGAACTTTAAGAGAGTTTCCACTTTTTTTTGTAATCAAGTTTATTATTTTAATCTTGGCATCATATTGTCTAGCGCATGAATTCCTCACTTCACAATCAGTTTAAATGGAGAGTCAACTGGATTTTTCCAAGCAACCAGAGGTTTGCAGCAGGGAGATCCCCTATCTCCTTACCTTTTTGTCCTAGCTATGGAAGGGCTTAATGTGGCCATGAGGGAGGCAGTAACTAACCAGGGCTTCAAATATCATTGGCGGTGCAAAACCAGTGGCTTAACCCATGTTAGCTTTGCAGACGATCTTATGATGTTTAGCAATGCAGATGAAGGGTCGGTAAAATGCATGAAAAATAGCCTAGACAAGTTCTCCGCCCTCTCGGGTCTAGCAATGAATCATTCCAAAAGCTCTCTCTTTACAGCAGGTATAAATGACGGGCTCAAGCAGCAAATCAAGAACATTTTGGGGTTTGCAACTCCAGGATTACCGGTGACATACCTGGGAGTGCCTTTGATTTCAACAAGATTAAAGGCTAGAGATTGCATCCCTTTGATTGAAAGAATAACAGCTCGGATAAAGCTGTGGACGTCGGCAACTCTCTCTTATGCAGGAAGACTACAGCTTATAAAGGCTGTCTTATTTTCCATGCAGGTTTATTGGACAACTAAGTTCATTATTCCGTGTGAAGTTATTCGGAGAATTGAGTCAATCCTCACGGCGTTCCTTTGGAAAGGCCCCACAATGGGGAAGGGGGGAGCTAAAGCGGCCTGGAAGCTAATCTGTAGGCTAAAGCAAGAAGGTGGGCTGGGTGTCAAGAGATTAAAAGAGTGGAATAGGGCAGCGACGATGAAGCACATATGGGTCATCCTCAACCATCCGAACTCTATATGGACAAGCTGGGTTAAGAATACCTTGCTAAAGGGCAAATCTTTCTGGCAAGCCCAGATGCCTTCTAGCCCTACTTGGGCATGGAGGAAAATCTTGCAGGTGAGAGACCAGTGCAGGGGCCTATTCACATCCAAGATTGGCAATGGAAAGAGCACATCTCTATGGTATGACTATTGGATGTCGGGGGGAAAAAGGCCAGTGGACATGCTCACTCATCGTCAGCTAGCTACATCTGGTATCCCATGGTCAGCTCATGTTTCGGCCATCATAGAAGGAGACAATTGGAAAACCAGTGAGGGGAATCTTCAAACCATCTGGGCTAGCCTTCCAGCTTATAAACCAGACCCTCACAAGGAAGACCAAATTATCTGGAGTCAGCATGGCACCGACAAATTCTCCATTGCAACTGCTTGGGACCTCATTAGACACCACTCCCCAACTCAAGACACGCATCTTCTCATATGGCAGAAGGAGCACATCCCTCGGCATGCTTTTATCTTATGGTTGGCTGTCCAAGGAAGGCTAAGAACACGGGACAGAATTTCAACTACAACAGCCATTCCATCCCTCCTATGCGTTCTATGCAATCAGGAGCCTGAAACGCATGACCACCTTTTCTTTAGGTGCCATCACAGCAGAGCAGTGTGGGAGACAGTCAACAGGCATGCAGGTTTAACTTGGCCATCACTGTCGTGGAATCAGCTCATAGACTGGGCGATCGTAGCCCATAAATGCAAGAAGAACGTCACCAGCATGATAGCGAGGCTCAGTTTAGCTGCTTCAGTTTACAACGTCTGGCAAGAGAGGAATAGAAGAATTTTCAGCCACCAATTTCAAGGCAGAGACTACCTAGCCAGCGAGATAATTCAAGTGGTCAGATTACACCTCTCTTGCATGCCAAACAGCATCCTTCCTGCCGCAATTAAAATAGCATGGAACCTGGACTAATGGAATGGTATCAGTCCATCAGTGTTTTAGTTAAGGCCAGCGTTGGACTGGTTTCCTGCGTGGGTTTGAGGAGTTTATGGTTAGGGGAAGGTTAGAGGAAGCCTGGCCTTCGGGAGCCTTTAGCTTTGTAGCTTGCTTTTCCTGTTAGGCCTTTCGGCCATGAGCTTTGTTTAGTGTTTGGGCTTGGGTAAGCCCGGCCCTTCAAGCTGTCTTTTTAGTCGGCTTTCCTGTAAATTGTTCTTTTTTTTTTCTAATATACATCTGGAATGTTCTAAAAAAAATGACTATAGTACAAATCATGCAGTTCTTTCAATCAGTAGGCTGAGAGGCACGAGAGGCACTAGATAGTAGCCCGTTCAGTCCCCCCATTACCCATATTAATAATAAAATCAAAAATAAAAAACGCGTTTTTGCTAGGGTTTTCAGTTTCCATAGAGAAACAAAAACGCTCTCTCACTCTCACCCCTTCTCAATCTCCTCCTTCTACTTCACGGTTTTTTTTTCCCAGGCGAATTCCTTGTCTGATTGTGATCATCACTACGCTTTTGAGCGAGAAGACGGCTTACTTCGTGTCCCAAACGGCACTGCTTGCTTTCCCTGGAACATACAGCACACAACTGGATTTCAGGTTCCGTTTCCTTTTGAAATCTTTCGATGATCACGTAACCCGAGTTCGAGAGGAGCTCATAGTTCGTTTTTGTCGATATTTTTGTTTTGCATGATTTTAATCGATGATTTTTATTTTATGCGGAATGAGTTGTTTTGACTTTATTTTCTGTTCAAATACATGAATGCAGGGTTATCTTGCATGATTTTGCTCTTGTATGTGCTAAAAGATGAATATTACAAATTCATTTTTCATCAATGGATTGATTCAGAATTAAACTTCAAAATTTATTCAAATTTTTTTAATCAAGTTATCCTGATCTAGTTGAAAAATAAATTTCATAATTTGTTTTGATTTGTTTTTTATTAGTCTATAATACTTTCATGACCTGACATGTAGTTTGCAAGTTACTTCGAATTGATCTAATAAATGATTGTCTAAATAATTATTTAAAAAGACATTATGATTATTTATTTTAAATCAAATTATATTTTTATCGGTTGTTTTTAAACCAATCAAGTCTACTGGATTACATCTGGTGTATCCTCGCATGATTTAGATTTATTGTATACTAGACAAAAAATAAAAATATTAACAACACTTTAATATTTTTTTATCTTAAAAATATTTATATAATATAGTTAAGCCCATACATTTTGTATTAGCCAACTTATCTTGCTACGTTGATGGATTAGAAATTAACTTACAATCAAACAAGAAGAAAGAATATGCAAACACCATGAACATGTTCT
>CM055428.1:13771991-13794452 GCA_029228465.1 Salix viminalis | reverse complement strand
ACCTTTGATTCCGGTGTTTTTCACTCATAAGCCTAGAATCCATATTGTTGTTGTTGAATTTTTGATCCCCTAGTTGAAGTATTTTAAAGAAAAAAGCCCGCAGAAACACTTCACCGATAGCCACCCTCCTCACTGGATCACCCTCCCTGTAGTAACTGTTTTTTTTGTGTTTGGCGCCCTGCCATCTCCGGAGGGGGAGATGACACGCTATTAAAAAGGTTCGTTTTATAGTTATAAAAGTTACGACTATAATTCTTAGAAATCGCCACTTAGTATTAAGGTTATTAGAAAAATAAATGGTCTGCTAGAATCTAGATAAGGGGACTTGTTGTGCAAAGAAAAGACACATCACCTCCAATGCACCCTCCCTAAGGTAAGTTGCATTGTTTTTTTTTTTTTTTTTTTAGTTAGATTTTTTATTCGTTGGACTTCCTAAGGCTCGAAGTAGAACTTTCTTCATGAGAGAGTTTCTATCCCGTTGGAAGTTGAAAACTTTACTGTTTTGAAGTTTAAAAAATTTTCACACTGCATTTAAAACCTTTTTTTTTACTATCCGCGGATGTACTTTACAATATAATTTTACACGCTGATAATTAAAACAAATAATTATTAATTTTTTGATATTTTGACCAAATTTCAATGGATAATCATAAACTAGTTACAATATCTAATTTTCATTCAAAAAATGTGAAAGATGCAAAATATTTTTTTTTACGAAAACAAGTGCTTGGAAAAACCTTGCAATTCGATCATATGCATGAAAACAACATATTTTTTTTGTTTTTTTTAAAACATTATTTTTTATATGATTTTTTTAATAAAATAATCTAGAATGGGTTTGTCCAAACTAAATGGGTTGACCCAACAAAAATGGGCCTAAAGGCCTAATTCTACTTGACTTTGGTTGGACCTAGCTGAGCCACCTGGGCTGCCGGGAACAGGTCTGCCCTAAGACCAAAACAGAAAAGAAAAGAACAAAACTTTTGTTGCACTGCTTATGCAATGCATGAATAATAGAGAGTGAATCAATTCACTCTGCATTGTTCACATTATGTGAACAGTAAAATGGAGGTTGGATGAGGGAGATAACCGACGTACCTATCACTGTCACCATGTAGAGGAGGCCAAGGTAGTGGTGTCAGAATTGGTGGTCTATGGTGACCGGTAGAGTTATAGAAAGGGGTTGTTAAAGAAGAGAGAGAGAGAGAGAGTTGTTGTGAGAGGAAGGTGAAAGAGAGGGGTTGTGATAGGAAGCTGGATGTCGCTGTTATCCGCTGTTGCTATTGCTGCCAAGGGACGCCACTGGTGCTTGGTGGTCGGAGTTGCTGAAGCTAACGAGGGAGACGAGAGAGAGGGTCGGCTGCTGCGTGACTTGCTATTGTTGTTGGGTTCAACTGTGGTGAGAGGTTGTTGGTGACAAGAAAGACGCGGGGGGGGTGGGTGGGGGAGTGCACTTTTAGCTTGTTATGCTCGTGTGCATGATTTTTTCAGTCACGATGGTCTCTGCAAATTTGCTCGTTCTCCGTCCGTGTTTCTCCTCCCTTTTTTTTCTCCCCCACTATGTTCAGCCTCCGTTCCTGTTCGTCCCTTTTCTACTGTAAATTCCTCTATTTATAGGCTCAATGTGCAAATTGCAGGTATGGAATTGATGTCCAAAATATGGTGTGCTCAGTGGTAGGTTGCAGGGTATGGTTGCCGGCATGCCACAAGTATGACGGTCGGGCAAGCCACTGTCAATCAGTTCAATTTTTTTCCTTTTTTAATTTAAAATACACTAAAAAAATAGGTCATTATAAAAAGAGTTTTTTTGACGGGAAAAACGATGTTTATATCTTCAATTTTAGCTTCCGATTTCACCCAAAAAGTTTCGTCATCGAAAATTTTGACCTTCTTAATTTAATCCAAATAAGGCTTCCAAACTTGATTTCTCACCAACTAAGCCCCTAATAAAATTAATTGACCCACTTAAAATATAATTAAGCCCTTGCACTTAATTAAATCCTTCAATTGAGCTCTCAATTGATCCCTAAACATAAACACACTTTAAATTGGCCAACGATTAAATCAAATTGACTCATAAAAATATAATTATGCCTTTTCGACTTAATTTTTACGCAGATTTATCTAATAATAAATTATTTTTACCTTGAATCTGCATTTTCCTTCATTATGGGCAAAAAAGAGGTACGACCGGACTCTCGAAAACGTCTAAAATTTTCACCTTCATTTTTCTGCCGACACCAGCCCCTTTTATTTTATTTTTGTTATTTTTGGGTATATTTTGGGGAGTAACCCAGAAATTGGGTTATGACAAAAAAGACTATCTTTTAGAAACATTAAACCTTTATAGTCTGTATTATTTACTATTGTAATAATAAACATAATTCCTTGTTCTCATTCACTCCTTGAATTTTAGAGTTTTTAACGGGAATGTTAACAAACTAAATGTTGGAGTGACTGAATTTGTGATTCTTTTTTCACTTTTTTCTTAATTTTTATTGAATTATTTGTTTTAAATTGTATTTTTATTTTACTTAATACTTGTGATATACCATAATTGATATTGTTTTTGTCAATCCTTACCATTTAAAGCTGATATATAGGCTATTTCTGAATATGTTTAATTATTCAAGATTTTATTTAGTTTTTTCTACGATATCAAGTGCTTCTTTCTATAATTAATCAAATTTTATTCAAAATTCTGTATATCAAACTATATTCTTTCAACCTGTTCCAATTTTTTTCTTTCAATCTCACTTTCATATTTGTATTGCAATAATATTTGTTGTTATATTTATCCATTTTCATATATGAAAACAAAACAAGTGAATTCACACCAAATAAAGAAAACCTGATGGCAAATGTCTTTCACTGTATCTAATTTATGTATGCGAAAATGAAATTACAACTTGATTTATGTCTTCTGAATGAAATAATTCAATTAAAACTTTATTAGTAAGAATGAAACACCAACATGAAGCTGCCACTCCAAACTATAGGACATCAGCCCAAATATCCTTTCCAAACAGTCTGATTTTTCTTTTCACTTCGATTTTGATGCATGTAGCTTGGTTGTTCTTGACTTCCTCGAGAATGGTCACGCTATCATCTACTTGAAGATTCCTTTCACGAACAAATTCAATCCACCCCACGGAAAGAAAATGTCCGACGCTCTCATTTCTCTGGATGTTGCAAGAGAAGATCCATTCTTGACCGTTGCCGTCGTGAGCATGCATGTTCATCGAGTGGCCTTCTCGGAAAGGTAATGGACCAAGAGTGCAAGCAGGAATAGACAACACATTCTCGATATCAGCCTTGGTTAGAAACTTTGAAAATAGTGTTGTCATTGCTCGGCGCAAAAAAAACAAATAATTCGAGTTTTACTCCGAGAAACCTGTGCTTGTAGCTAAATATGAGATGTTGCTGGAGTTGCTCACTTCACTCTTCGACATGATATATATATATAGGGAACATCCATGAAATCGTATTCTGCCATTAATGTGCTGGAAAAACCCAGTCACTTCTTCATGGAAAAGAACGTGGAAGTTTCCAATCTCCTGGAAAGTGAGAGTCTATTGGCTAGTTCATCCAAACACTTATCCACCAGGCTATTTCGGTTGCGATTAGTTCCCTGGAAAATTCGAGGAATGTATTTTTGCTTGGATTGAATGCTTCTGAGGCATAGAATTCAACGCGGTTCGTGTTTAAAGGAGAAAGAAAGTGTCATACTTGGAATAAAATATTTATGGAATGCAAAGTTGACGACGTCAACACCTAGTTTAGACTCGGTCTTTTGTTATACTTATTCTTTACGTTGAAATAGACATGCAATTTCACATCATTTTAATTTTCCACTGTAATGATGATCAAATTTTCAGCTTTTTAATTAGATTATCTTCCTTGTTTTACGTTAAATTTGGTTTGGTTTGAATCACTGCAAAAAATTGGAGAGCAAAAGCTTAGTGATGTATTTTAAAGCGTAGATGAACGTTTATCTGAGTTCAGATTACTTGCGTGTAGGCAATATTGTAAACATGTTTGTAAGGAAAAAATATATATTCTTTTATGTGATGAAGGAATTTTTAAGCCACATTTTTCAAGATCGGACAGCATCTTTTTTTTCTAGATATTTCTACTCCTTTACTAATGTATTTATTAAAAAAAACTTTGATTCCTTGCTGTCCAATTTTTTATCTCCTAGTTGAAGAACTTAAAAAAAAAACACAGCAGCACCTCACCAATAGCCACCTCTCGACCAACATCATCCCTCCTCACTCAATCACCATTCCAATCACGACAGTGTTTTTTTTTCCCTCGCTTTATGCCCTGCCATCTCTAGATGGGGAGACGGCGTGCGGTAAAAGGTGTGTGTTTTATAGTTGTAAAGCTACGACTTTAATTATTATGACTCGCCAACTAGTATGAAGGTCACTAGGAAATCTAATGGTGTGTGAGAATCTAGATAAGGGGACTTACACTACAAGAAAAGGGTGCCATTAGTAACGGAATTTTGCAACGGCAAAATTCTGTTACTAAATTTGCATTCGGAAATTGTTTAGCAACGGATATTCCGTTGCTAAACAAATTGCAGAAATTAAAAAAAGGAAACAAGGATTGCAACGGATTTTCCGTTGCAAGTTTAATGTGCAACGAATTTTCCTTTGCATTTGCAACGGATTTTCCGTTGCATTTGCAACGGCTAATCCGTTGCATTTGCAACATTTGCAACGGATAATCCATTGCATTTGCAACGGATTAGCCGTTGCAAAGTAACATACTTTGCAACGGATAATCCGTTGCAAATTAAAGATGAAACTCGCGCGCATGAAATTTTACGCATGAAACGCACCGTTTTAACTTTTTAAATTTAATATCCATTGTCTTCCTCTTCTTCTCTCCCGGTCGCTTGTCTACATACCTCATTTACTCACATTTAAGTTAATTACTGATCATCAACCAAACAAACACCACCTACCTTCTCTCCATCTCTTCTTCCCGATCACCACCTCATCGGCGACGAGCTTCAGCTACCCAGCAGTCCCATCACCACCACAACGAAGGTACGGTCAGCATTTCAAATTTTAAATTTCTGCTCAGTTTCTAAATTTGCTTAGTTTCTAAATTTGTTTAGGGTTTAAGGAGTTTTGGGGGAGCTTTTTCATGGGTTTGCTTCGAATTTCCATCTATGCTCATGGGTTTTGACCAATTATGTGTTTTTGCCGAGAAATTGCATTCTTGAAGTTAATTAATGAACTGCTGTGTTTGTGGAACTTGAAGTTAACCTTTGCGTGATGCAAGTTAATTAAACTCATTATATGTGAGTTGCTTCTCTTTGTGAGTTCTCTTTTTACAAATGTGTGGTACCTGTTTTATTTTTCAGTAGCAACTTTGATATTTCTAAGAAAATGAAGAGGATTTGAATTGGATCATCTTTGGCCTCCTGCTAGCCATTTTGCCTTCTTTTTGCTGAACTTGGCATACGAATTTAAGTTTTCCTTACTGTATTGGTAGCGTGGGTTTTATGGATTGACTGGAGACACCCAAACACTGAAATGTATGGATGAGAGACGTGCTTTAAGAAATCTAGCTCATATATGGGGCTGAAATATAGGATGAGGCATTGTAGAGGATTCATCAAGTGCATGTCTCCTTCAAGTAGATGTTCGATCTTGTCCAAATTGATGCTGCCTTTTATTCTATTTATATGCAAAGAGTTCAATAAGAGTGGCTAATGAGCTTGAGTTCTGTGTACTTTGTCTGCTGTAACATGCAGTCGTCCATTGAAAATATGTCCTATAACCCCCATAATAGCTGGTGTGTATTTCATTACCATTAGACAGTCACTTCCTCTAGAGTTTTGAAGAAGTCATGAAAAAGATAACAAATGGGGAAAAATAAAAACGTAATAGATAAGAGTGAAACATATGATAAAACCAAGATAAAAATATGTAAGCTCAAAAAGATAACACATTGACCTCAATTTTTTATAATTGTAATATGACTTAGCATGAATGGTATATAATTTGTTTGAATTATTGCTTTTATCAAAACTTCTTTTCAATGAAACAGGGTTTAAATGATCTAAAAATTAAAAAATCAAAGTATCATAGCCATTTTTCCTGCTCAATGTAACCTGTGAAAACCTCTCATCGAAGTCACCTAAACAATTATTCTGATAATCTGCTGTAAAATTTAATGAATAGAATGTCGAATGATATATTTTTCCATTCCCCGTGATGAATTTGTGGCCTGCAATAAATTCAAAATTAGTAAACAAATTTATCTTCTTTTTAGCAATAAGTTGGCTTGGGAGCTCATTTATGATTTATTGCTGCAATAAAAAGAAATAAAAAAAAATTGTGAGAGGCAATGGTTGAGGGCCAATCTTAGTGTATATCTTTGAACCTCATTATCATGCATCACACTCACTTTTGACATTTATGTTGCATTAACTCAAAATAATCCATATGCTGAAATTAATGTTGCACAATGTCTTCAAGTTTAATTGAAAGTACTAACAACATCTCTCTACTCAGGGTTTTTTAAAGGAACATCAAGCATCGATCAATATCTTTTGACTTCAAATTGTATTAAATTTGCTTGAAAGGTTAGTGTAATTTGTTGATTGTGTCATTTGAGTATTAGTATCGATTTAATGCATGTTGTTGTGTATGGTGTTGCTGTGTGTATTGCTCTTATGTGTTTTGTTGTTGTGTGTTTGATGTTTTGTTAAGTATTTGTTGGTTTTTTGTTTTTTTTCCTCGGCCATGAATAACCCATAAACTAGAGATATCGATTGAACTCAAGGGATACATAGTTGTCCCCTTTGCATCGTAATTAATGTAGTATTGTTTCTATGTTATAATGTTTACTAGATTAATATGGATGTATCGTCGTATGAGAAGTGGTTGTATGAATCCTGAATATATTACGGGTGTTAGAAGATTTATCAATTTTGCATATTCAATTGAAAGAAATGTATCAGTGGGGAAAATTAGATGTCCTTGTGTGAAATGCAAAAATCAAAAGTTTCAGAAAGAAGATGATGTTTGTAATCACTTATTGAGAAAAGGGTTTTTACCTTATTATAAAAATTGGACTGTACACGGGGAGCTTTATGACACAGATAATATGGTCGGACCTTCATCAGGAGGGATTAGTCGTGTTGTGAATGATGAGGGAGATGTAAATCCATATAGAAATATGGTTCTAGATGCAATGAGGGATGATGATGCATACTATAATGATAGGGTTTGCAGTACTGTTGTGATAGAGGAACCTTCGAATCTAGAGGCATCTAAATTTTTTAAGTTGTTGAAAGCTGCAGAGGAACCTTTGTGGGATGGGTGTACTAAGCAATCAAAACTATTTGCTTGTGTACAATTGCTTAATATGAAGTCAAATTTAAATTTAACTCAAAATGCCTTCAACAAATTCACTGAATTTGCTAAGAGTTGCATGCCTGATGATGCTAATTTGGTTTCAAATTTTTATGATGCCAAGAAATTTATGCGGCCTCTTGGACTTGGCTATGAGAAATATGATGTGTGTCGTAATTACTGCATGCTGTATTATGGGGTTGATGAGATGAAAATAAGGTGTGATTTCTGTGGAAGTTCACGATACAAGCCTAGAAACCCTAGTAGTAAAGGCCCTTACAAGGCGGAGAAGCAACTCCGATACTTTCCATTGACACCAAGACTTCAGAGACTATTTCTGTCTCCACATCATGCCAAGGATATGACATGGCATCATTTTCATAAGTCAGATGATGGAGTAATGGTGCACCCATCAGATGGATATGCTTGGAAAGAGTTTAATTGTGTCCATCCGAGCTTCGCGGCAGATCCACGAAATGTTCGATTAGGATTATGCACTGATGGGTTTTGTCCATTTAATATGGTTTCAAATGCATATTCTTGTTGGCCAGTAATTGTGACTGTGTACAATTTGCCTCCTTGGAAGTGCATGACAAGACCATTTATGTTTTTATCAATGATAATTCCCGGGCCAAAGAATCCGGGAAAAAACCTTGATATTTTTCTAAGACCTTTGATTGATGAATTGAATAAGTTATGGTCTGTAGGTGTAGAAACTTATGATGTATATCATAAAGAAAAATTTCAGTTAAAAGCAGCTTTGATGTGGACCATAAGTGATTTTCCAGCATATGGTATGTTGTCGGGCTGGAGTACACATGGAAAATTATCATGTCCTTATTGTATGGAACACAGCAAGGCATTTCGATTAAAACATGGTGGGAAAAATTCATTCTTTGATTGTCACCGATGATTCCTACCCATGAATCACCCTTATAGATATCAGTCGGATAAGTTTATAAAAGGAGTAAGTTTATAAAAATTCATTCTTTTCCTCGTCGATCTGGTTTAGAAATGTTAGCTGAAGTTTCTAAGTTCACCGAGGGACATGTTGGTAGCTCTTCAAATTGTGGTAAAATTCCCGGATTTGGTATCTATCACAATTGGGTGAAGAAAAGCATTTTTTGTCACAACCTAGATGTCATGCACATAGAAAAAAATTTCTTTGACAATATCTTCTACACGGTAATGGATTGCCCTGATAGAAGCAAGGATAATGTAAAGGCTAGGTTCGATATTCAGTTGTATTGTAAAAAGTCAAGCTTACATTTGCAACAAGATACAAGTGGTCGAGTTTACAAACTGAAAGCCACTTATTATCTCTTCAAGAAAGAACAACAACAAGTGTTGTCATGGATGAAAGAGTTGTTCTTTCCTGATGGCTATGCTTCAAACATATCACGGTGTGTGAAAGAGGCACAATGTAAGGTCCCGGGCATGAAAAGTCATGATAGCCATGTTTTTATGCAAAGACTTCTTCCTGTTGCGTTCCGACCTTACTTGCCTAGACCATTGTGGGAGGCATTAACAGAATTGTCAGTATTTTTTCGGGACATCTGTGCGACAAATTTAAATGTCCAACACTTGGAGTTGATGCAGAGAAATATTATTGAAATCATTTGTAAACTTGAAAGGATTTTCCCTCCATCGTTCTTCGACTCCATGGAACACTTAGCAATACACCTACCTTATGAGGCACAAGTTTGTGGACCCGTTCAATATCGATGGATGTATCCATTTGAACGGTATGTTTTCATACAATGTAATTTTTATTCACTTTAATTGAATAATTTGTTTATTTTTCAAACTAATTAACATAAATAATGTAGGTATATGTTCTATTTGAAGAAGAAAGTCACCAATAAAGCCCAAGTAGAGGGTCCATATGTGAAGCGTACTTGATAGATGAAATTACAAATTTTGCGTCTTATTATTTTGGTGATGACGTTCAAATAATATAGAATTGAGTTCCATGAAATGACGATGGTGGAGCTAAAAGTGAAGGTGGACAACTTTCTATTTTTTCCTATCCAGGAAGAAAATTGTCTAAAAAATATTATAGACGGCAATTATCGCAGGAAGAAATGAAAATTGCGCAAAACTATGTCATTTTCAATTGTCAAGAATTGAAACCCTATATAGAGTAAGTGTGAAATATTTTATTTTGTTTCTGAATTTATAATAAGTTGATTTCAACTAACAATTTAAGATTTAGGCAATGTCGGCATGAGCTACATTCACGACAACCACAATTGACCGATATTGAAATTGAAAAACTATGTGAGGTGGAATTTCCAATTTGGTTGAAAAACTATGTAAGTATTTTTTAGGACATATTTTGTTAAATTTACTAGTTTGTATGAAATAATAATACATACATTGTTATTGTTATGCTAGGTTGAATACAAATCAACTGGAATTGAGAATCAAATCTTTGCTCTTTCTATGGGTCCGTCAAATTCCGTTAAATGTTATAATGGGTATTATGTCAATGGGTTTAAATTTTATACTCAATTTTTTGGTCGCTATAAAAAAACAATGAATAGCGGGGTTTGTATCAAAGGAAGTTGCTACAATAGTAATGAAATTGATTACTATGGAATGCTTGAAGAAGTGATCCGACTTAAATATTTAGGGAGTAAGTGCAAGGTTTTTATGTTTAAGTGTCATTGGTATGATACCAAACGTGGGCTTAAAGTGCATCGTTCAAATGGTTTGGTTGAGATCAAGCATACCTATAGACTACATGGAAGTGAAGATTTTGTCTTCGCGCAGCAATGTCAACAAGTCTACTATACGTGTCCACCCGATAATAAATCTTCAGAATGGTGGGCAGTTATGAAGACAACAGCTAGAAGTCGTTATAATGTTGAGATGTGTGAATTTATTGAAAACAATGACAATGTTAAAACATTTGATGTTGATCAATCAGATGAAATTTCTCAACCATGTTGTGTGCTTCCTAATATGACACTTGATGAACCAAGTATATTTGTTGACACATCTTATTATGAAGAAGTCAACCAAAATGATTTGCTTACGGTAGAGGGAAATTAGGGAGAAGATAATGAAATGGATTCGGATGAGGAAATTGATTATGATAATGAAGTCGTTGGTGATGATGATGATTTGATTAGAAATGATGATGATGATTAGCATGATGCAGGTATATTCAATGCATTTTTTTTTATGTGATGATGATGATGATTAGCATGCTGCTTGTATTTCTTATATTTAATTGATATATTAACTTATGATATTTAATATTCTTTTGTTCATATTTCTTATTATTGTCATATTTATTAGTTTTTAGCAACAATACTTATTGACGACAATACAATTGTTGTAGGATGTCTAGACGTGGATCTATATTACAATATTCCAGGAGTGATAGGTCCGCTTCCAGATTGAATAGAACTCCATCTACTGTGAATAAGAATGCATCAGCTTCTCACCAACTCGAGCCTGATCAAATACATGATTATTATACACCCAGAGTTGAAAGTACATTTCCTCATCAAGAGGATCATGTGAGGTTAAATGCACATGAAGCTTTCGGTTTTCAAGATTTGTTAGCAACACAAGGTGTCCCGTGAGAAGATACAAACATGTATAGAGAATGTAATGTACATCAAGGTTATGCGGGAGTAGGTGGTGTTGGTGATGACATGCCTCCATTCAATCCATGGTTCAAACTGTTCTCGAAACAGTATATGCATTAAACGGAAGAGTTTTGACATGGCAATCGATCCATTGTCAGGAAAAAAAGAACTGAGTTTGTATTGAACATCTGAGTAAGTATAATATTTTTATTAGATAGTTATCATTTGTGTCATAATTGTTCCATGAAAGTTTGTTACTTTAATATTTCAGGTTCAATAACGCTTCATATGGTCGTGAAATCAGAATAATTTTGAGAACTAATTTCAAGGGGCCATGGCACTCTTGGGATAAAGTTGATGAACTGCTTAAGGAGTTCAAGGTATGTTTTTCTTTTAACAATTTTTTAGGGAGATTTGAGAATCATGTTTAACAGTAGTTGAATGATTATTGAGAATTGATTTCTGTTTTCTTTCTATTGCTATCATTCTTCAATCCCTTCCCATCTCCCTTTCCTCTAATTACTCTTTTAATTCCTGGGATTTTTTTGTGGTTAGTGTAGAAGTGGTGGTTAGTGGAGAGATGGATTTAGTGTCATTTGATTTTAGATTTGTTGCTAAGGATTTATTCAATGTGTTGACTTCTTAGATGCATATCAGCATTTTGTATTTAGAATTATGTGTAGTGTTTGACAAGAGGCAAGATTGAAACTTTGGTTAGTTTCTGGAGATAATCAGGAGTCCAATTGCTAATTTGTGCTTGAAAACTTGGTCTTTAGTAATGAACTTTAGTTACAATGTTCTCTGTGAATAGGTGTCTGTGATGATTTAGAATCATCTGTTAGTGTATTGGACATTTCTTCTGAATGCAGAAGTAAAAAGAAACTATATTTTGGAATGCAAAGACCCGAGTGCCTTGTCTTTGGGTGGGAGCTGGATTTCGGTTTGGCCAATCAAAGGTCGTGTTTATTGTCTTCAGCGAGTCTTGACTAGCGAATCCTTGCTTGTTGGCGCTTTATCACCCTATCGTGGTGTATACTTGAAAAGAACACGGAACTATTAAGCATTATGCAACAATTCACATTGCACATATTAAACATAGTGGCAAGCTTGAAAACCTACAGTTTTTGACAATATATGCACTCTTTCTTTGCACAGGAACTTGTTTGCTTCTTTCTGTTTTAATGTTCTGTGCTGTTGTACATATGTGTAAAATGCTTAAGTTGTTCTTGAATGTCACTGTTATGAACCACTATTTTACTCCACTGTGAACTGAATGTCACTGCTTAAGTTAACATATGGTCATCAAGTGTTTGTAATCAAAGAGCATAACATGGAAGCTTTGAATCTTTAAAAGAAGAATAACTTTGCTGATAACAGATGGAAGCATGACTTTAATTTTGGAATTAGTGGCAACAAAGATGGTTTAATCTCTTTTGTGGGTTACGGGAGGAGGAAAGATTGTATGACGTTATGGTGTGTCATTTGTTTTGTTCTATGGTGCACTCGGTTGGAAAAGTAGAGCAGATATAATGTTTGAGGTTGTTTGAGATCTGTGTGTTTATGTTAACATTTATTACTTGTCATATGTATTTGATAGAAAAAATATGCCTTCCCTGGAGAAGATGAAGCAATTGTTCGTAAAATTTGGGAAGATAAAGCTCGAATTTCCTTGAACCAACAATTGGCACGAGCTCGCAATAAAGCTATGTCAATAATAAAGACCAAAAATATTATCGATTGCCTGGATAAAGGACCTGTTTGGATCCAAAATGAAGATTGGAATACGATGATCAACGATGTTTGGTCCACTGATGGATTCCACAAACGATCCAAATCTTCAAAACAGAATCGATTGAAGAAAACAGATGGGAAAATAAGTACCCATTCTGCTGGCTCGGTTTCATTTGCATCATATCGAGCTAGTATGGTACGAAATATTGTTGTTCAACACTTGTAATTTAATTTGTTTAATATTTTTGTTGCTTACTTTTTTTTTCCATGTTCGTAGCAAGAACAAGCTGGGGGGAAAGAACTTCCTTGGGATGAGGTATTTTCAGCTTTGCATCAAAAAGCAAATGACACCGGCACATTTGTATATAACAGGTCTAAAATAGTGGTGGTAAGTACTTATATATATATATATATATATATATATATATATATATATATATATATATATAATGAAATATCATTCATATTCAAATTAATATATTTTGACATGGACTTGTCTGTTTGCAGGAAAAATATAGAAATGAGATGATTGCAAGATATGGACCTGATGAGGACAATCATCCCTCTTTTGATGGAGCAGCTTGGTGTGAGGCTTCAGGGGGAGTAAGCAAGGGTAGAGTATATGGTGCACCTCGTATGCTAAAATCTAAAGTTAATGTGAGTTCTTCATCACATACCTACTCAGTACATTCATCATATCCAAGCACAACTACTAGAGGGTATCAAGAGCAATTGCAAGAAAATCGTGAAGTTATTAATGAAATGAGAACTGAAATTTCTTCCATTAAAGATTGTCTTAAGCTCTTGGTAGGACATATGGGTCTAAGTATGCCAACACCTATGGCTCCGTCGATGCCATCACATACAATGGCACCTATGGGTCCCGTGTCTTCACCAGTATATCGACATCGACCTCGACCTCAACCTCAACCTCAACTACCATATAATGGTCCATCTTCCTCTCATCCACAACATCATAGATCATTTTCGCCTTAAACACTTTAAAATATGTATTTTTAAGTTCCATGTTTATTTACTTAGTCATGTAAATGTAATCGAATCTGTAGTGTATTAAGAATTTTAATTTATAATAATTTTTATTTCCACCATATTTATGTTATTTTCGATATTAATAATATTTCAATATTTGCTAGTACTTTTAAAATATTTATTTGTAATTAATTAAAATTTAAATATATTAAAAATGGATTTGAAATATATTAAAATTCAATTTAAATTCTGTCCGTTGCAATTGCAATGGCAGGCCCGTTGCAGTTGCAACGGCCAAGCCTTTGCAATTGCAACGGCTGCTCCATTGCAATTGCAACGGTCCTCCCTTTGCAATTGCAACGATCCTGTCGTTGCAAACCGTGTATTTGCAACGGCACATATTGCAACGGATTATCCGTTGCAATTGTACTTGCAATGGATAATCCGTTGCAAGCTAATTTGGATTCGATGTTTTCCTAAGGGATTGTATCCGTTGGAAAAGCCGTTGCTAATTAATATTAGCAACGGCTTTCTTTGTTATTTTTTCGTTGCTAATCAACATGCCTATTTTTTTGTAGTGTTGTTGTGCAAGGAAAAGACACATCACCCCAGTGCACCCTACCTAAGGTAAGTTGCATTGTTGTTAGATTGTTTTTTCCGAGTTAGATTTTTTATTTGTTGCTCTTCCTAAGGCTAGAAGTATAACTTTCTTCGTGAGAGAGTTTCTACCTCATTGGAAGTCAAAAACCTGATTGTTCTAAAATTTGAAAAAATTTCACACTGCATTTAAAACCTCTTTTTTTACTATTTGAGAATGTATTTTACAATATAATTTTTCACCCCGACAGTTAAAACAAATAATTATTAATTTTTTTGATATTTTGATCAAATTTCAATGGATAATCATAAACTGGTTACAATATCTAATTATCGTTCAATACATGTGAAAGATGCAAAATATATTTCTTTTACGAAAAACAATGCTTGGAAAAACCTTGGAATTTAGCTATATGTACAAAACAACACATTTTTTTGCTTTTTTTTAAACACGATTTTTTATATTATTTTTTTAATAAAAATATCATATTGGATTTGTCCCAACTAAATGGGTCAGCCCAACTAAGATGGGCCTAAAGGACTGCTGGACTTATGCTACACCTGTCCCACCTAACTAGGTCGGGAATAGGTCCGCCCAAGACCAAAACAGAAAAGAAAAGAACAAAACTTGTGTTGCACTGTTCACGTTACATGAACAGTGAAATGGAGATTGGTCGAGGGAGACGACCATTGTACCTGTCACTATCGCCGTGTAGAGAAGGTCAAGGTGGTTCTTCCTGTGGTGGTCTATGGTGGTCGGGAGACCTACCAGAAAGGGCTACTAGAGAAAAGAGAGAGAGAGAGAGAGCTGTTGTGGGAGAAGGTGAGAGAAAGGGAGCTGTTGTGATGGGAAGGTGGTTATCGTTGTTGTCAGTTGCCGCTATGGGTGTCGAAGGATGCCATTGCTTCTTGGCAGTCGGAGATGCTGAAGTCGCCGAGGGAGATGAGAGAGAGGGTCGGCTATTGCGTGGCTTGTTGTTGTTGCTGGGTTCAACTGTGGTGAGAGGCTGTCGGTGAAGAAAAATAGGAAAGGGGGGGTATTGTTAGCTTGCTATGCTTGTGTGCAAGCTTTTTTCAGTCACGGTGGTGTCTGCAAATTTGCTTGTTGTCCATCCGTGTGTCTCCTCCCTTTTTGTTCTCCCCTACTGTGTTCTCATCTTTTCCTTTGTGTTCTGTTATTTTTTGCCCCCTCTATGTGTGTTTTTATGTTTCTCTTCCCCCTTCATCCTTGTCTTTTTTTCTCAGCTGCATTTTTCCCCTACGATCATCTCCTGTGTTATTAGTAGACGAAGTAGACAACCATTCGGTTGCACATTGCTTGCGGTTTGCCTCCTTGTCTCTTGCAGCAGCGTGCCTGTAGCGGTGGCATGGAAGTGTAATTACAGTGGCGGTGTGGCGGCAACGATGACTTGCCTGCAATCTTTGGGAGAAAGTGCTCATTAATAGGGGTAGAAATAGCTTGAAATCCTTATGAAACCCGAGAATCAAGAGCGAAGTAGTAAAGTCCAAGCAAATGAAATCCTTCACCAATCATCTTCTTGGTGACGAGGTCCTGAAAGATAACTTTGTAGGGAGTAAATATAATTTTACAATTAAGTGAGGTGGTCAATTTTTGAACAAAAAGTAACCGGAAAGAAAACAAAAGGACATAAAGAACATCATAGTCGATAGTGTGTAACACAAGTTTTATTTTTCCCATCACAAGCCTTTTCCTAGTGGCTAAAAGACAAAGGAAAGGGTGGCAAAATATTTGAAATTAAAGAAATTGATTAATTTATTAGACAAATGATCAGTGACATCAAAATCAATAATCTAGTGACATCAAAATCAATAATCTATAAATCATTGATAAATTACCAATTTCTAATGCACTCATAAATTAGAATACCTTGGCTAAATTTTGCATCAACTAGAAATCCTGCAAACTGACTGAGAAGTGTTGCTAGTTGATCTTGTCCTCCATTTTGAGTTGTTCCTTGACATGTTTGTGTTGTAGATAGCTTGCAAATTCCTTTAGCATAAAAACAGGCTAGAAGCAAAAGATTCAATAGAGTGTGTAGTCGAATTTATTTCCCTTTTTGATCCTTTGCAAATTTAGGCTTTAACTCTAGGTCCAGACTCCATCAACGATTAATTGAATGTCTAACATCATGGAAATGTTGACATTTGAGATCTAGATGTTTACCCTTGTAGAGTTTTCCTTCATAGAATGGACAAGCAAGATAAGAACGAACATCAAAATTCTCGTTGAATTGTGGCACACATTTTGGAAAGATGGAAGTTTAGTATTCATCAAAATGTGACTTCTTAAGTCCTCAAACTCAGGACTAAGGCGTGCCTTCAGCAAGATTGTGCTCCATTAAATTTAGAATCAAGACATAACCAGTTGATCCTTTGATAACTGAGCTAACATGAGGAGATTTAATTGTGATTGTGATAAAAAAAAACCAACTTTGATCTTCCACCAAGAGCAATTGTAATTGCCCTCTAGGCCAAAAAAGGTAATTAAATTCATTCAACAACACTGAACTCAATTCCATGACAAGATGAAAGAAAAAATATATATAAGCAGAGAAACAAAATCACTGCTTTGAGACCATGAACAAATTGAAGGTAAAGAAATTCACCAGTCGTATTAATCTAAAACAGAATTACATGTGTATATGGAGAATTGACTCTGGCTATTGATTCAATTGCTATCGAGTAATTAGCCTAAGAATATGGTGATATACTTGTCATGTCCTTGACTCATAACTATATAAGAAATTATCCTTACCTGCAACCACTATTTTAGGCAACTAATATACAATCACAGGATGTTTATCAAGGTTATCAATACCGTTTCGTTTCGGTCGAAACGACCAAACATTTTGTACCAGTAAAAAAATGAGACAAAACATCTTTGTTTTTGTCTCGGCTTAAATTTTAGCCCGTACCAAAAATTTCAGCCAAATACCGTCCGGATTCGCTGCACTATTTCGCCATTAAAAAAAATCAGTGAAAGCCCCCTTTCCAGTTTCCTCCCCAAATCAATTTCAACCAATCAAATTTCCTCAGTCCTCAGCTCCTCAGTTAGACTCCTCTGTAAGTTTTTTTGATTGTAGTTCTGGGTTTTTTGTTTTAAACTTCAATTGATTGTGGGTCTTTATTTAAAACTTCAATTGATTGTGTTATCTTGGTTTGCAGGTATTCAATTGATTTCAATTTGGGGAAAATTGATGTTTTTGTGCGAGACAGAGAGAAGAAGGGATTTTACAGAAAAAGGTCAGATTCTTCTTATTTCTCATTACTTGCCTTTTACAAATTCTTCTGAATTTATACTAAATCAGTACATGATTTATTTGTAACGGTTAGTTTGTATAACTGTCTTAGTTTCCTAAACTGGAAATAACAGTGTTAGTCACTAGTTCAGCTTCTTCATTATCTTCTTCTTTAGCTTCTTCATTAACTATCTTCAGTAGCTTAGTTAATCTTCTTCAATACCTGTGGGCAGCTTATTAATCAACATCCCCTCCTAAGCTGCTTACAGGTTTGACACCGAGCATTGCTCTTAGTTTACTAAACCTGTCCTTAGACAACCCTTTAGTAAAAATATCAGCTACTTGATCTTCACTGCTACAGAACTTAATGTCAATTAAGTTCTCTTGTATTGCCTCTCGTATGAAGTGTATTCTCCTGTTTATATGCCTTGTCTTTTGGTGAAAAACTGGGTTCTTTGCCATAGCAATTGCTGACATATTGTCACAGTAGAGAGTTGTTGCCTTTGTCTGCACTTCACTTAGATCATCAAGCACAACTCTCAGCCATAGAGCTCGTGGTAGTTGCCCTCGTAAGTCGAGACATACTCAGCTTCTGCAGTGGATAGTGCCACAGTAGCTTGTTTCACTGATGCCCATGAGAATACCCCACTTCCAAATCCAAATGCATACCCAGAAGTGCTTCTACTATCATCTTCACTTCCACCCCAATCTGCATCACAAAATCCTACAAGTGTTGCTGATTTTTGTTTGACATATTCAATCCCATAGTTAATTGTTCCTTGAATATATCGCAACACTCTCCTTGCAACCCCCATGTGTTTCTTTGTGGGTTTATTCATGAACCGAGACAGTAGGCTGGCAGCATACATGAGGTCAGGCCTTGTTGCTGTCAGATATAGCAGGCTTCCCACGATTTTTCTATAGAGATTCTCATCTGCAAACTCACTTCCATCTTCCTTCCTTAGCTTCTCTCCCATAACCAGTGGAGTAGACACTGGTTTGTAGTCAGCAAGCCCAAATTTCTCTAGCAAAGTTCTTGCATATTTTCCTTGGTGAATGAAAATACTTTGATTAGTTTGCAGCACTCCCATCCCTAGAAAATGGTGGAGAAGACCAAGATCAGTCATCTCATACTTATGCATCATTTCCCTTTTCAATTTATTCATCATAGGTTCACTGCTACCAGTAAACACTATGTCATCCACATAAATGGCTACCACAATCTGATTTCCTTCACCATCAGACCTTGTGTATAGTGTAGCTTCACTAGCACTCTTTTTGAACTTGCACATAGTGAGATATGCATCAATCTCACTATACCAAGCCCTAGGTGCTTGTTTAAGGCCATATAGTGCCTTCCTCAGCTTATACACTTTGTGTCCAGCCTGCTGCAACACAAACCCCTCGGGTTGCTCTACAAATACTTCTTCATCTAGCATTCCATTCAAGAATGCTGACTTAACATCCAACTGAAATAATTTCCAGTTCTTTTGGCTTGCAAGTGCCACTAAAGTTCGAATTGTGTCCAGCCTAGCCACTGGCGCAAAAGTCTCATTGCAGTCAATTCCAGATTTTTGAGCATAACCCTTTGCTACAAGTCTAGCCTTGTATTTGTTAATTGTCCCATGTAGGTTCAGCTTGGTCTTGAACACCCATTTCACCCCAATAACAGGTTTTCCATGGGGCCTATCAACTAGCTCCCATGTGTCATTCTTCTCAATCATTTCCAATTCATCCTTCATTGCATTCTGCCATACTTTCTCCAGCTGCTTCAGCCATAGGTCTCAGGTTCACACATGCTTAGATTACATCTAGCATATATGTCTTCTAGTGTTCTGAGTTTTACTGGGGTTGAGGTATTAAACCTTGACTGTGGATTGTTTCTGTCATCACTCTCACTGATTTCTTCTACTTCCTGAGAGCATTCACCATGGCTTGACTGAATTCTTTCAGTTTGAGTTTCAACTTCATTGTCATGAAGCAGCAATGACAGTGGAATGAAGTCATTTTCATCTTCAAGTCCCTTTTTCCATGGAAACTTGTTATTTTCATCAAACACAACACTCCTAGATAGCACAATTTTCTTAGATTGCAGAATGT
Source organism: Salix viminalis (assembly GCA_029228465.1). Classification (NCBI taxonomy): domain Eukaryota; kingdom Viridiplantae; phylum Streptophyta; class Magnoliopsida; order Malpighiales; family Salicaceae; genus Salix; species Salix viminalis. Next base: position 13,774,793 of record CM055428.1, on the reverse strand, counting down.
ATATTCTGTAACCCTTTTCACAGCTTCCATAGCCCATGAATATCCCCTTTTCAGCCTTTTTATCAAACTTCTGTCGCATGTGTGCTGGAACATGAGTGTAGCACACACATCCAAACACCTTGAGGTGTTTTATACTAGGCTTTCTTCCTGTGAATGCTTCAAATGGGGTCAGATTTGCTAATGATGTTGTGAAGCATCTGTTTTGCACATACACAAGCTGTAGTTAATGCCTTCGACCTCAAAACTCAACTGGAATATCCATCTCCTTCATCATAGTTCTAGCCATCTCAACTATGGTCCTATTTTTCCTCTCAGCCACTCCATTTTGCTAAGGGAAATAGGCCACAGTTAGCTGCCTTTCCATTCCTTGTTGTTCACAGAAATTCTGAAAATCAGTGGAAGTATACTCACCTCCCCTGTCACTTCTCAACTTCTTTATTTTGAAGCCACTTTGTAGTTCAACAAACACTTGGAATTTTTTGAACACATTTAAGGCTCCTGATTTAAACTTCAAGAAATACACCCAGCACATCCTTGTAAAGTCATCAACAAAAATGATGAAATACTTATTACCTCCACTGGATTCCACCTGCATTGGTCCACACAAATCTGTGTGAATCAATTCGAGAGGCTTGCTAGCCCTCCAGCTTCCTTCCTTAGAGAATTTTTCTCTTTTGTGCTTTCCCAGCACACATGCCTCACACACTGCATCCATATTGGTTAAGGTAGGTAATCCAATAACAATGAAGTTGAAACTCTTTTATGCTCTTCTTGCTGCAGGTAACAATGTTTCAAGGGATAGAGGGAAACATCTATTCCCTTTCATTAACACTTTGGCCAGTACAGTTTTGAGACTTTCATCTTCAAAGATCACTGCTTTGTTTCCCCCAAAGAGTATATAATACCCCTCTTCAATCATCTGCCCAACACCGAAAGCGTATTCTCATCCGCACTGAACCCAAAGCAGCACCTCTTCAATGTATCTTCTTCCTTGACTTGTATCAACCACAAGTGTTCCTTTTCCAGTTGCTTGAACTAAGTCACCTGAGCCCATCTTCACTTTGCAGGTAATTTCTCTATCAAGATCAATCAGTTTTGACTCCTGAGATGTCATGTGATTGCTGCAAGCACTGTCAACAAACCACACGTCTTCATCCTCTATACTTGCTGCATGACATGCATAGTACATTGTTGCTGTAGAAACATCTTCTTCTTCTTGTGCAAGGTTTGCTACTGGCTTGTAATTGTTGCAATCTTTTGCATTATGCCCAAATTGATTACATCTGCTGCATCATGTCTTCCCCCTGTATCTGCAGGTGCCAAAATGATGTTTTTGGCATACATTGCATTTTGGTTTCACAACACCATGACTACTACTCCCATGTCTGTTTTAAGGATTGAATAAACCATTAGAATTTGCTTCATTTCTGTAATTTTGGTTTGAACCGTAATTGTTGTTGCCACTTGATGAACAGTTTGTAGGCCTTCTTTCCTGCCCTTGCCAACTTGGTCGAGTTTTGTATTGTGAGCCCTTGTTGTTTCCATAGCTTTGATTGCTGCCCAGTTTTAGGCTACTAAATGCCTTTTCAAAACCCTTTTGTTTATCCCTTTCATCACTCAACCCTTCTCTTCTATCAAAAACCTTAACAGAGGCTACTACTTCTTCTGCTCTAAGGGTTTCAATGTCTCTTGTCTCCTCAATAATAGAGACAATTGAATTATATCTCCTATTGAGACTCATTAGCAGTTTTTGAACAATTCTTGTTTCTACCACCTCTTCCCCAAGTGACTTAAGGTTGTTAATCATATCAAAGAACTTAGAAAGATAGTCATTTAAATCTTCTTTATCTGACATCTTCATATATTCAAATTCAGCCCTAATGGCCTAAAGTTTAACTGCTCTAACCTTTTTATCACCTTTGAATCCCCTTTTCAAAATGTCCCAGGCTTCTTTTGCTGTCTTCTCATTTCTGATTCTTGGAAACAGCTCATCCGTTATTGCTCCTTGAATGAGGCGTAAGGCTCTTGCATTCTTGATCTTCATTTCTTTGGTAATCTCAGGTGCAGCAATAGTTTTTGTACTCCCTGATGCACTTCCTTCTTCAGACACCTTTTTTGGATTTGATTGAGGCAGTGTGCCAAATTCAATCACATCCCAAAGATCATAGGCAATAAGGATGGTTTCCATTTTGACTGACCAGAAATCGTAATTACTCCCATTGAATTTGGGAGTTCTTAGATCACCTCCTGAACTTGATGATCCTGCCATGTTGAAAACTTGGCTTTCTTGGATTTCTTGATTTCACAGCTCACGTCCCTTCTTGATGAATCAGGTTAAAGCTCTGATACCATGTAAGTTTTTTTTATTGTAGTTCTGGGTTTTTTGTTTTAAACTTCAATTGATTGTGGGTCTTTGTTTAAAACTTCAATTGATTGTGTTATCTTGGTTTGCAGGTATTCAATTGATTTCAATTTGGGGAAAATTGATGTTTTTGTGCGAGACAAAGAGAAGAAGGGATTTTACAGAAAAAGGTCAGATTCTTCTTATTTCTCATTACTTGCCTTTTACAAATTCTTCTGAATTTATACTACATCAGTACATGATTTATTTGTAACTGACTAGTTTGTATAACTCGCCTTAGTTTCCTAAACCGAAATAATAAGGTGTTAGTCACTAGTTCACTTCTTCATTATCTTCTTCTTTAGCTTCTTCATTAACCGCCTTCAAGAGCTTAGTTAATCTTCTTCAATACCGTGGCGCTTTATTAATCAACATCCTCAACTCCTCAATCTCGGGCCCTC